>JAHRHJ020002363.1:0-12601 GCA_019776745.2 Taxus chinensis | reverse complement strand
AGGGACTTGAGGTTCACACACCTACCTTTGGTCTGCGCATCGATAGTCCATCCTAAGTCAGCCGCATTACAACCCTATTATGATTTCCCAGATTTTTGAACTGTTTGACCTTCTTCAAAACCAAACCAACATTTCAGCTCACTGCCACTACCTCAACCTATCACCTATATTCACACACACCTCACCTCCATCACCCTACCCCCACAAACACTCATCCCTTCGACCTCACACATTAACACTATCTACTTCCCACAAACATCACCATCATACACATACCCATCACCTTATCTATATACAAATACCCATTGACCCTACCTATCTACCCATACCATTTGACTCCCTATCTACCACATACACACTCACCCACAACATTTTACACTACTGTATACCCATTGACCATTCACTGCACCTACATGTACCATGACATGGTACCTATCAAACGTACCCTGACACGTACCCATTTACACTTAAATATATACCCTATGAACACAACCTACTACCCCATACTCATTGACCCTCTGTATCTACCCATACCATGACTCATACCCACTCACCCACACCTTTTACCCTACTTGTCTACCCATGACCATTCACCATACCTACTTGTACCCATGACCCATACCTACTTGTACCCATGACCCATACCTCCTCAACTGTACCCTTGACCGTACCCATTTACCCTTACCTATGTACCCATGAACATAAACCTTATCACACCAACCAACCTTCTCGACCCTTTTCATTTCCTCCCTAGCTTAAGGGAGAACTACATCAGTTAGAGGCCCCTTTCACCAGGGCTATGTAGGTAGCACTCTGAGGGCACGGGGGCCTTAGAGGTTAGCTCGACCATCATCATCACTTTCTTCCCCCTTTCTCATCTGCAATCATTCCCTTCTTGCCATTAGCTACCTGTTCCAGTCATATTCTATTCTAGTTAATTTCTAGTTTATCATCAAATAAGCGGAAATTAATACATCTTTACAACATTCATTTCCATCACATTCTACCACAATCATACATTTCATATAATCATACCAACATGATCCATGTAACCATACATACCACGAATTAAACCACAACATATGCACATCATCATTTCTTTTTGCCATCATATCAAATACCTAAGGAATTAACTCAACCATGCATATAACTTAACTCAACCATGCCTATAACCTGACTCCATCATGCCTAACACTAACCTGACTCAACCATTGCCTACGACCTGACTCAACCATGCCTATGACCTGACTCTATCATGCCTAACACCAACATGACTCCACCATGCCTATAACCTGACTCCACCATGCTAACACACCTATCATTCATCCATCTATGCAGTAACAATCAAATCCTATCAACACAAAAACATCATCAACAAATTATCCATATCATCATATAAATATGTATGGCCATACAATATACACTGATATCAAGTCATGTCTATCTCTCAAAACCTCATATACAACCTCACCATCTTCAACACGCAGGCTAGTATATGATCAAAATACAAAAAAATCTCATATACATCCTCCACTCTTGTCGGCACGTAGCCCGGTAGATATATCAAACATCAAAACAACTACATCAAAATCAGGAGGGACATACATCAAGCATCATCCTGTCAGACATCCTCTATGTATGTTCCATCTATACCTCTCTCCCTTGGCTCCTGGTTGGAAGCTACTAACACCTTTTTTACACTGCCCATCATGGGTCGTGGTTGGGTCCCTGTTAGTACATCACCTAGGTTGGCCTCCGTGAACTGGTGGCCCTCACCCTGACCCTGTCTGGGGCTCAATGGCCCCCAGTGCTCTCCACACTATGGGTGTGTGATCTGGTCCTCTCACTCGAGGCCTGTTGTGCCCTGTACTCTGCCTATAATAGATAATTTATCCCTGCCACTGTCAGCTGATCCTAATAATACCCTTGGCCTCATCTCTCGCCTCCTGTAACCTAGATATGGGTACTGTGTGTGGTGGCCCCATCGGTCTCTAACCATGTACCTATCCCGTGGGACCTTTTCCTGCCCCTTCCTATGAACTGGGACCCTGTCCCGGTTGCCTGTGGTTGTGTCATCAGTCTCTACCCCTGTGCTATATTTATGCATGTAATGCCTCAATTTGCACATGTGTCATGGCTAACTGGCCCTGTAACCCTGTAACCTATGCCTATTAGGCAGCTACCTAACCAGCATCACCATCTCCATCTCCACCCTGGGCCATCTGGGCTGTAGATTGGCCACCTGTGCATGCAACTTGGCACCTCCGTCTCTGAACCTACCAACTGCCCCTGTACCATCCCTAACTAGGTAATCAGGGTTGCCACCTGCCCATGTAGAGCGTCTCTCTGCACCATGATAGTGGCTAAATCTGGCTGCCCCAGCCTGGGTAGTACCGCTCGTAACTGGGCTGCCCACCACTATCTATATCTATTTGTCACTCTAGCATCATCGATCTACCAGTCTATAACCTGCTCCACCTACCTTATGGGCACTGTCGGTTGTGGTAGGGGCAATGGCCTCTCCACGTCATCTCTCATGTACTGTGGGAAGGGTGGAGGTATATCCTATGGCAGCCTAAACTGTCATCTGACCTTATCAACCAGGATCATCTCGTTATCCCCTGCACGGTACCCCTCTATCAATCTATCTAACTGAAGCCCGTCTAGCTCATCAGCCATCTGTCTGTATGAGGGAATCCCACATAAGACCTCCATATAATTTCCACTCTAGAAAACCCCTCCAATAACCGCTAGAAATAGGCCACATCATGTGTGGGCTTGTCAGATCTGCACTCCCCAATAGCCAGGCACCCATGATCTATACCCCACCCACACAAATCTTGGTGGGGAATGCATCAAATTGGGCATCCCTACTAGTTGCACACAAGCTATGTGCTCATACAGCCCTAACATGTCTAGTAACTCGATGGGTTGAGACACTTAGTTAGATTTCTTAACGACTGTGAGAACGCGACAAACGGACATCGGGAGCTCTAGATATGCTTCCCAGGTCAAGGCAGGTTTAGATATCGGGAAATGTCAAACTATGGTCAACTGGTCAATATTGGACCAATTCGTCACTGTGACATTCTGGCTTGCCAAAACTCATCGACATTCACTCAATTTTCCTACGGGAGAAGACAAGTGGATTATATGCTATTTACCGAATTAATTAGGTCTATGCCACATTGTATGGGTCAAAATTGATATTATTTTGGTTAAGTCCACTTTTCAAATGGCACGCATATATGCCAAACCACTATATATATTAATGTAGTATACATTAGTAGTAAAATATAATGTTGATACCCATTAGTATTAAATCCTACCTAACCATCAACATGCAAAGCTAAGCACGTGGAGTAGGAGGATGAAGCATGGGGGTCGGTAGGGGGCTAGGCCATCATGCGTGGAATGTTCCACGTGAAAAATGGTGTGAGAGTAAGGTTTTATTAAACCTTACCCAAATTTAATGGCCCCAAAATGTGGGATATACCCACTTCACCCTAAGCTGCCTCTTTTGGGATTTAATCCAACTGTCATCAAATCCGCCACTTTGCATTATAAATCCCATAAAAAAAATGCAAAATGGCTCATAAAATACACTTCAAAAACCGCCTAAGGAGAAGGAGGATCTCTCTCTCTGGAGGGGATGGGAACAGCTGACCTCCCAAGCAAAAGTATAGGTTTCTAACCATTATGCCACTTGTTTAGAAACAATATTAAAGTCTACCTACTCCATTGTATTTGAATTGGGAGGGAGACAGGTCTGTGCAAAAAGGATAAGGCAGCAGTTCTCTAAAATGCACCATCTTTTGAAGGCCTTGTGCTCAACTGGGAACTCAGAGTAAAAAGGCATGAAATGAAGGACTTTATAAGATGATTATCAACGATGTAAGATTTGATCTTATTTGTTGAGTTTTTAACCTAATTTTTGCCAAGCTTTGAATGCAGATTTTAACAGGGATCTACAAGACATTCTAGTTGGAAAACACGAATTTCAATGCACTTCTGGTCTTGAATTTATGACTTGGTTTGCATAATTCCCACAAAAGTGTTCAGAATTCAAAGATTCACTTCAGATATATGATTTCCTTCTTTTCATATATTAAAATCTCCATTTTTACTCATGTGTTTTTCTAACACACTTGCAAAATCACCCTTATGACATTGTAGGAAGCCACGGATCGTTCTTGGGATTTTTTGCATTTTTCATCCTAGTTCTTGGGACATTTTCAGCTCATTTGTAGGTTTTGAACCTACATTATTGGTTGTTTGTAAGAAATTCCCTATTGTACTTACATTTTATTATTAATGGAACCGGTTTCAATCTGAACCCGGACTAGACTTAGGAATTTCTGAACCCCGTAATCAATCTTGTGCAATTATCTCCCCAATGTCCCACAGTTTTTTTATCTATTTATTTGCATACCTAAAAGTTTATCCGCTTCTAATGGAATCACTTGCCTATAATCCCTTACCCAATCAAGCCTAAATAATCAATTTTTTGGAGACCTATTTAGCTTAATACCTTAAAATTGTTTGTTACCTTCATGATCTTTGGAAACTTTTTCTAGAAAGTGTTAAAAAAATACAACTCTCATTTTTTGATCAATCACTAATATATAGGTTAATATTTAAGTAATATAAAATTGACAGGGGATATTTCTATTTTTATTAACAGATACTAACCGAAGTAATACTTTACTCGTTAAATCATTTCTCTATCATGAACCTGATTAAATTTCTAAATTAAATATTATAAAACTAGGTGTATTTCTATGTCAACTATTGAAGTTGAAAAGGTGGGACACCCTGAGACATATTCCAATCACCTTAAATACTAAACCATTTTAGGTCCTCATTTGACATATATCATTTACTCTATTTGTGCAAAGCAAGGTGATTTAGTTTTATTGAAACTTGGTAAATAGGGTTTCAAAGGATGCCGGTGATCTTTTTCCATATGTAAAATAAGTTCTCTAAAGTGAAAAGGTTATTTTCAAATTAGCTTTTCACCCTGTTGAGATTTTTCACGTAATGATTTAAATATTGTGGTCACCTGTGAAATTTATTTCATCACAAATAACCCGTATTTTGGGGTATTTATTTACTTAAATGATTGTCAATCACACCATGCCTTAAATTTCTTTATTGTAACATTATATAGGCATATTTAAGTTCGATTAAATCCATATTTATAGAATCCTATCAAATTATAACAGTTAGATGGAATATCTAAAATGTTTCTTAATGCCAAATAATAACTAACATATAAAAAACATGTGATATCCATTGAAGGTGCACCATGTGGAGAACTAAACCCATTACTTAGATCACCCATGTAGACCTTTTTTCATGCATTAATTTGGAATACAACTCCATTTTTTATGGGAAAAAAAAGGCCTACTTAGGAGAAAAAATCCTTCGGCGTGGAAGTCATTCCAAATGTTAATGGGCTCACTTAACACTGCTCACATCATCTTAGGTGTGAAACCTAATGGGTGATGTATATCACCTAAGGCAAAAGTGTGGGAAAAGAGAGAATAGTAGCTTTTTTCTGTAACACCATTGGGGGATAAAAGACCTTTGGTGACTCTGTCCATGGAGTGAACAACCTATAGTCACATTTGAATCAAGTATGAGGACAACACTAACAACCTTGTTTAGGGATTCCAATAGGTTTGAAAAAAAGTGCATTAGGGTCTTGGTACAAGATTCATTAGATTCAAACATCTTTCTTTAGATCTAATGGAATTTTCACAAGAATTTCTTGCTAGGGCAACTCACTTGTGAAAATCATCAAGCAATTCGATGATGGCTTTCTACATTTTGTTGTTGAGGCTCTTGGTACCATAAACTACATGGTTGATGCCATGTTGGCACCTACACATTGCATTCTAGGCACTAAGAGGGGGTTGAATCCATCAGTTTATGGTTATCTCAAAATTTTAAAAATAATCTATTTCCTTAATCTTATAGTGATGAAATCCCAAATGATCATACACAAACTTTTCACAACACATAAGATCTTGTTATACACAAAGATATATGGATTTAATTTGAGAATCCCTTCAAGGAGAAAAACCCATTAAGGGTCAAAGATTCTAGCCTTGGTTACCAAAATTTGAAATACAGTCAATGATTTCCCCATGTTGAGAATCCATCAACTTGGAGCTGCAACTCAAAAATTTGGATTCAAGTGAGCAGTACTTAAACTTTAGAAATTTCTACTTACATGGATGTTTCAACTCCCAAAAATTGAGCCCGTCAAACTTAGTAGTCACATCTTTTGATAAGCTACCACTTACTACAGAACCATCAACTCCTTAGATTTACATGGCATGACCACTTAGAATTTTTTATGATGTGATCATGAACCCCCATATAGCATGTTATCACTAAGAAAAAAAAACCCTCTGATTTTGTCATGTATTTTGGATTGAGTCCTATAACCTTTGGTTAACATTTGGAATTGTCATCTTATAGTTGTGTAACCTTGTTACTTGATACAAACCTCCATACTGAAGGTTGGTTCCTCTACCTATACTTAATTATTAAACTTCTTTCAAACCTCCTACCTTCACACACTTTGATTTTTCATTTACGGATTATCTAAATTATTAAATGATTCTGAACCTAGGGATTAGGGGAAGATCACATCCATGCATGAAAAGTGTAAATCCTACACCACAGGAATGGATCCTAATCAGATTAGCGTCAAGAAGAGGGTCAAACTTGGAACTCCTTCGAATGAGGTCAAAATGGAAAAGAAATTTAGAATGCCAAGTCCCCCCTCTTGGCATTCAAGAACATGTACCTAGCTCAAAATATCCATCATCAAATCATCATTCCCTTGATCATGTACTAGGACAAAAGATTCAGAACCCCCTGCAAGGAGAATAAAGACTACTTAACATCTTTGGATCATTAAAATAACCTACAAATGTAAGATTCAATAGAGGCAAGAAAATGTGTTTCATGAGGACTAAATGGCAGGACAGATTAATATCATTAGTATTTTATTACTTTAGGTATGCACAGATCATTACAATGGAGGAAGAAAGACCTGAATCACCCTCTACCCAAATCTGAGCCTACAAATTTTATAGAATGCAGGTACTTATGTGAAGTTGCACCATCATTACATTAATCTTCGACTTCTAAAAATTCCTAGTCCGGTCTTTTTGATGTAACTCATCATAGCTTCCATTAACTACAGGGTTTCCAATCAAATTTGGAAATGACCTACGGGTTTTGAAGGTGCCATAAGATCTTGGCTTCCATAGCCCATTAAATGCATTGTCCCCAAGGAATAGTTCCATGGGGAGAGCATCCAAATAGTGCAATCAAATGACCCAAACCAACAAACTATGTAGGTATTTCATTGGGGCACGAACTTCACCCTCAAAGATCATTGAACCTTATGATTCATTGTCCTTTGAAAGGAGATCTGAAATGCACTTCATTTATCACGTCATTATATTTGGTGGCTCTAAGAACCTAGAACTGTGAAACACTTTATCTATGGAGACTTTGGCTCTAGGACTTCAGAAAGTAAATCCATTGAGAAATAGTTGATTTCCTTATGAATCTTTATAGTAATAGGTGATTCTAGAAGTAAAGCTCCTTCAATTTTTTGCGTGATCCTAATAAAGCTAGCTATTCTCTAAATGATTTAGGGAAGTCGTGAATCTTCACATCAAGGAATAACACCACATAATGAAGGAACTATTAATGTTAGGTTGTGGAGCCTATTTTCATGTGTGAAAGTGTTGAAGACTGTCTCACTAAGAGTACTGTAAAACTTTTCATGAATTACAAGGTGCTGTTAGGTTGTGGAGCCTATTTTCATGTGAGGAAGTGTGGAAGACTGTTTTCACGGAGCCCCCAATAGTAGTAGGGGGTTGGCCAAAAAACACTTGTCTCATTGGGCCTTAAAATGTGCCTGATATATCAGGGAAACGTGATTTTCTCATATGGGCAGGTTTTTTTGACCCATAGGCTTATGGGATGGTTTTAGCCCATGGTTTTGATACCCATGGTTTTGTAAAACTGCTTAAGCAGTTGTCTATTTATATGGTTTTATGCATATGGTAGAAGGGATAATGTACATTGAAGATGTGCTTTGAATTTGGGGTGTGAATTTTGTAGAGTTTGTTGAGCATAGCTCCAAACAGATCTGGGTATTGTATTGAGAGAGTGGTGGCTTGTAATAAAATCTGAGCAAGTGATTCTTGGTGGACGTAGCCCAAATTGGGTGAACCACGTTAAATATTGTCTCTTTGTGTTGTGTTATTTTATTCTGCACTTTTATTTGAGATCTGTAATAATTTTTTGCATATTAGTTTCTACTGTTGTGATTCTGTGAGGGATTATTCCACATATTTTATCCCTTATTTCCTAACAATTGGTATCAGAGCCTGGTTTGGTTTGCTGAAGTGTTGAATCACAGGGAAAGTTTTATCTTGAGTGGGAGCTATGGCAGATGATGGAAGATCTAGGGTTGATAAATTCAATGGGCAGAATTTCAGTCTTTGGAAGATGCAGATGGAAGATTACCTTTATCAGAAGGATCTTTATATTCCGCTATTTGAGAAGGTGAACAAACCCTCGAGCATGACAGATGCGGAATGGGATTTGCTGGATAGGAAGGCACTTGGGACAATCTAGTTGTGTCTTGTATCTTCAGTATTATTTAATGTTTCAAAGGAAAAGACTACAAAAGAACTGATGGATGCATTAGGGAAGTTGTATGAAAAACCCTCTGCCTCTAATAAGATATTTTTAATGAAAAAGTTGTTTAATATGAAGATGTCTGAGAATGGTTCAGTAGCAGATCATTTAAATGATTTTAATATGGTTGTAAATATGCTAGCTTCGGTTACAATAGAATTTGATGAAGAAGTTAGGGCTTTATTAGTTCTGTGCTCTTTACCTGAGAGTTGGAATAGCCTGGTAATGGCAGTAAGCAATTCGGTTCTAGCTAACTCAAATTTGAAGTTTGAGGATGTTGTAGGGGTGATTCTAAGTGAGGAAATGCGAAGAAAAATCTCTGGGGAATCTTCTACTTTAGGGAATTCTTTGACAGTGGAAACTAGAGGGAGACAGAAGAATAGAGGAAGCCGTGGAAAATTAAAGGATCGGGCAAGGTCAAAATCCAAAAGCAAGATAGTATGTTGGCACTGTGGAAAGTCTGGGCATGCAAAGAAGGACTGTTGGGAGCTTCAGGACAAGAAGAAACAACAGGAAGAAAACAAGGAGGTAAATGTGGCAACGGGTAATGTATGTCAGGATGCTTTGATTCTTTCTTTGCACAATATTACTGAATCTTGGGTTTTAGATTCAGGGGCTTCTTTCCATGCTACTCCACATAGGAATTATTTTGTTGATTATGTTCAAGGAGATTTTGGGCATGTTTTTCTTGGTGATGATGAGCCTTGCAGCATAGTTGGAAAAGGTTTTGTTCAGGTTAAGATGCAGAATGGGAATACTTGGCTATTGAAGGATGTCAGACATGTGCCTACATTAAGATGAAATTTGATATCAGCAGGGCAGTTGGGAAGTGATGGTTGTACTGTGATATTTACAGCAGACTCTTGGAAGGTTACCAAGGGTGCTCTTGTGGTGGCAAGAGGTAAGAAGGTTGGAACCTTGTATTTAACCACTTATAGCACTAATGTTTGTAATCTTGTGGCTTCAGAAGTAGATAAAACATTGTGGCACTATAGGCTCAGTCATATGAGCCATAAGGGCATGGAGATCATAAAGAAGGATTTTCCTGGATATACAGAAATAGGTTTGGAGTTATGTGAGGACTGCATATATGGGAAACAAAAGCGAGTAAGGTTTCTCAAGGTTGGACCTACAAAGAAAGAGAGTAAGTTAGAGCTGGTGCATTCTGATGTGTGGGGGTCGGTCTCAGGTATCATCTCTTGGGGGTTCAAGTTATTATGTTACTTTTATTGATGATGCAACAAGGAAAGTTTGGGTTTATTGTATTAGAAACAAATCTGATGTATTTGAAACTTTTGTTAAATGGAAAGCCTTGGTAGAGAATGAAACAGGTCTTAAGCTAAAATGTCTCAGGTTAGATAATGGAGGGGAGTATTGCAGTAATGAATTTGATGATTACTGTTCTAAGAATGGAATCCGTAGGAAAAAGATGGTTCCAGGAACTCCGCAGCATAATGGGGTGTCAGAAAGGATGAACAAAACAATAATGGAACGTGCTAGGAGCATGAGGTTACATGCAGGACTGCCTCTTTCTTTTTGGGCAGAAGCGGTGAGCACAGTTGTGTACTTGATAAACAGAGGACCCTCAAGTGCCTTGGATGGAGGCATACCTGAGGAGGCTTGGTATGGTAAGAAATTTGATTATTCATTTCTTAGAGTCTTTGGATGTGAGGTGTTTGTTCATATAGACAAGGATGATAGGACCAAGCTAGAGGCTAAATCAGAAAAATGTACTTTCATTGGTTATGGTGGTGATGACTTTGGATATAAATGTTGGAGTATTAAGGACAAGAAAATCATTTGATCTAGGGATGTGGTCTTTAATGAGAAAGTCATGTATAAGCAGCAGTTGTAGGAAAAGAGGGAAGAATCCAAGAAATAATATGCAGTAGTAGAGGATCTTCTAGATGGGAAAGTGACACATGAATCAGTTCAGGAACCTCCTCAACAGGAACCCCAAACTCCTATATTGAGGAGGTCTTCTAGGGTAAGAAGAGAACCTAAACATTTTTCTCCTTCTCTTTATTATTTATTACTCACTGATAGTGGAGAGCCAGAGAGCTTTGATGAAGCAATGTAGGTAGATGCCAGGAAGAAGTGGGAGCAAGCCATGGATGAGGAGCATCAGGCTCTCATGGAGAACCAGACATGGGATTTGGTAAAGCTACCCAAAGGAAAAAGAGCATTACAGAACAAGTGGGTGTTCAAAGTCAAAGAGGAAGAAGGAGACAAGAAAAGATACAAGGCCCGGTTGGTGGTCAAGGGGTTTGCACAGAAAAAAGGTATAGATTTTGATGAGATTTTTTCTCCTATAGTAAAAATGACTTCTATTAGAACTGTTCTAGGAATAGTTGTAGCAGAAGACTTGCACTTAGAACAGCTTGATGTAAAGACTACATTTCTCCATGGTGATTTGGAGGAGGAACTATATATGCAGCAACCAGAGGGCTATGAGGTCAAAGGTAAAGAGGAGATGGTGTGCAAAATGAAGAAGAGCTTGTATGGCTTGAAACAAGCTCCACATCAATGGTATAAGAAATTTGATAGCTTCATGATGGAAGCAAGGTTATATTAGATGTCATTCTGACCATTGCATGTATACAAAGAAATTTGAGGATGGCAGTTATATTATCCTTTGTCTGTATGTGGATGATATGTTGGTTGCAGGTAAAAACATGCAGGAAATAAAAGTACTCAAGAAGTAGTTAAGTGAATCCTTTGCTATGAAGGATTTGGGGGAAGCCAAACAAATCCTTGGTATAAGGATATCTCGGATAGGAAGGAATGAAAGCTGACTTTATCTCAGGAAGAGTACATTAAGAAGGTCTTGGAGAGGTTTAATATGCAGGATGCTAAACCGGTTGGGACTCCTTTGGTAGGCCATTTCAAGTTATCAAAGGAACAGTGTCCCAAGATAGAGCAGGAGAGAAACCAGATGTCCAAGGTACCTTACTCATCAATGTTGGTAGTTTGATGTATGCCATGGTGTGCACCAGGCCTAATATTTCCCATGCAGTGGGAGCGAGTGAGTAGATTTATGAGTGATCCAGGTAGAGATCACTGGCAGGCAAGTAAAGTGGATCCTTCGGTATTTGAGAGGGACCATGGGGACAGCATTTTGTGCTACAGTGGATCAAACACCACTTTGTGTGGTTATGTAGATTCAGATATGGCTGGAGATGTAGATAGCAGGAGGAGCACGACAAGTTATGTTTACATTGTAGGTGGGATACAGTGAGCTGGATTTCACGACTACAAAAGTTAGTGGCTTTGTCAACCATAGAGGCTGAGTATGTTGCTGCCACAGAGGCAAGAAATGATTTGGTTACAAAAATTTCTTGAGGAGTTGGGGCATAAGCAGGAGGAACCGTCTTCCCAAGTGGGGAGATGTTATGTTTGTGGAGCCGATTTTAATGTTTTAGAGTATGGCACAACTTCCAGTATTACAATAGGGTATTTTTACGACGGTCTCCCACTCGGCGGTGAGCAGGTTAGGGGGGCGTTTCGGGGACGAAGCCCTCGAGAAGAAAATTTTCAGGGTGGTTTTATTACACCCATGGGTAATGGGTAACTGTTATGGGATGTTTTTTTTTTTTTTTTTGCGGGGGGGGCCCATGGTTTTACGGTCTTGTGCCCATTGTTTTGAGACCATGGTTTTGCCCTTGGTTTTGATACCCACGGTTGGTTTGCATCAAAATGCTGTAAGCAGTTGTCTATGTATGGCTTATGCATATGATAGAGCACAAGAAAATGTATTGCACATGTGTTTTGAATTCGGCTTGTGAATTCTGTAGAGTTTGCTTGAAGCATAGCTCCAAACAGATGGAGGTATTGTATTGAGGAATAGTGGTTGTAATAAAGATGA
>JAHRHJ020002362.1:0-12602 GCA_019776745.2 Taxus chinensis | reverse complement strand
TTGATGATCCAACTCAAAAAAGAATAGGCTCTAAATGAGTGCAGAAGATCCTTCATAATTAGCATTGCGCCCTTCTTAAGTCTTTTTCTGGTATTATCCTGAGCAATTGAGCATATAGAAACCACCTTTAATGTTGGTTAATGATGGTTGTGTTCATAATGTTGATGTGGTAGATACTTTCGAAGTATCATTGTATTCTTGAAAATTGTGGGGCAAGGTTGTGAATGCGTAGGTAAATCGGATGACTAGCCAATAGTTTTATAGAGGGAATTTTTTTGAAAGATACAAACTTTTGATTGTATTTTTATCATTTCCACAATATTTTATAGCTTTAGATTTCTATTGTCCTTGTCGGAATATAAGCATTGCTAACGTAAACACCTACCAATAAAACTTTTTGTCACCCAGAAGTTGCAACATGATAGAAATGTGGTATTCTTCTCCTGTTGAAAAAATTGGACACCTCAAGGATGTGGGTAAACCTATGTCTGAGGTGACCTCCAAAAGGTTTTGGTATTTGGTCCCTTATGAATTACCTAAAAAACAAAACTTGACAAGGAAAATGATGTAGAGAGCATTTCATGGAATCCATTCAAGTGTCCTGTCTGTTCAAGTGTCAACTAGGTAGGTAGGGTCATGTGGAGAGAGAGGTAAGAGTAAAGAGTTTGAAATTCAAATGAGGGCTTTCCCTCAAAATGTAGTTCAATTGTAAAAGACATGTCCAAGAGTGATAAAGGGTTGGTGAAGTGTGTAAGAACCTAGTTAAGTCCTAAGGTGCGTAGTGGTCCGGTATGAGTGGATTAAGAGTGATTTAAATGTGTGTGTGTTGTTGGGTGTGTGGTGTGTGTGCGCGCGTGCAAATGAGCGTGCGTTGCGTGCGTATGTCTGTGAAGTGAAAAAGTGGTCATGTACCTAGGAAGCTTGATTGAAAAGGTCAACTAAGATTTAGTTTTGGATTCATATAACACATAGGGGACAATCACACGTAAATAAGGAGTTACAATATGTATGTTAGTCGACTATGAGGAAGAAGATTAAGTTACGCTATTATTCCTCGTTAGTAGAAAGGAGGAGGAAAAGATGGGAATATGCATAAGCTGTGTAGGAGAAGGTCAATGATATGAATATGAGTAAATGTGCTGCATCTATCTGGTCTGGATGAAGGTATCTCTTGAGTCATATTTTGTAAGGATCCTGTGCCTAGTGATTAAATAGGTGATGCATGATAATTCATTGGTATCTGCCTCTGAAATGTGTGTGAATGCTAAGCTTAGCTAGATGAAGGACCATTGTCCTCTAATGAAACATGAGAATGAAGGTGACTGCAATCTAGACCAAATGTTCTTTGATAAGATGTGAAATGTTTACTAGGACCGGAAAGAAATGCTCTCTATGGAATAAGACTAGGGGTTTCCTGCTACTGAGGAGTATGACTAGTGATGAGTTAGATGAACTTGTAAATGGTCTTGGTAGATGCTGGTGTAACTAATTGTGTTTCTCGGGTAAAAAATTAATGAAAGATAGATATGTTGCATGCATGAAGTGTATAGCATGTCGAGATCAGAAGAAAGGTAAGAAGGAATGAGAGAAACTCCCTTGGAATGATGGTATTACAGGATCAACCTTGATTTGATAAGAATGCTGGTTTCATTCATGTGCTCATTTGAAAGGAAGGACTTTTTGTGATGTTGGGTGCTTGTTAGGACCATGAAAGTGTTACTTTGTTGTGGAAAACTATGAGGAAGAAGGTGTACAACCCCCTTGGGATCAGACATCATTCTTTGTCTTGAAATCTCTATTGTATGCATAGCCTCATGCACACAAGTCTATATTGCTTAAGGAAGGAACTGTATCGAGGTTCTTGAAGGTGTGGAGTTCCATGTCAAGGTTTCACGTTCTTGAGGTTGGAGACTAGGAACCGCTCATCCAAATCTCAATCCTTGAATAAAAATCTTGTAGAAGTCATAGCTAAAAACCCTCTCCTCGAGCTCACACAGAGTGTTTCCACAGTGTGAGCTAGGGTAGGAGAAGTTTGAAGTAGCACCTAGTCGTTTTTCCTTGAAACTTGGTACTAATGACAATGAGGATGTATCAGTGATTCAATATGAATGTGAAGTCAGTGGGTAACCTTTCTGTGTCTTTACACTCTAATGAGAAATTGTGCACAGTCTTTGAGGGCTATATATTACGCTATTTAGCAAGGAGACTTCATTCTCTTATGAATCAAGTCTTGAAAAATTTAGGGATAGTTGAAGAGCCTAATGGTGTCTCTGAGTACATAAGACTTTCTGCGTTCGTCTTTCTGTTTTGGATAGCTCTTAGAAGTGAAGATAAGAATGACAACACTTTGTGATAGACCTAAAGGAGGGTTTGAGAGAAAAAATGCAAAAAGGAAGCTACAAGGTGTTTTGCAAAGAGTTGAATCTTGAGATTTTACAAGCATGTCAGGGGCATTAGAATACAACTAGTGGAGGTGTTAGTAATTTTTGGGAAGCTCTAGAAACTCATTTTAACTGGTGGTGCAACTACTTGGCTTAAGAAGCATATAGGCGCAGTCTTGTGATAAAGGGAAGTAGTGAAGGTTGCAAGTTATCTGATTGCATTTATTGAGTGGGATTAACTGTGTTTGAAGTGTCTATAGGGATAGAATAAATAGAGAGACTTGGAAACATGTGTAGAGGGAAGGACATATTAAAGGGTGAAAAAAGGTTAGGGTGGTAAGAGTGTCTTGTTCGCAAGGAGAAGAAAGAGTTAAGTAAGGAATTTTACTGTATGGTCATACTTAACTGAGATTGAGTTCTGAAGGAGGGGGATGGTGAAGAGATGCATTAATGAAGTAAGGATCCTAGGTTTCCTTCTTTAGTAACATGGTTAAGAAGCAAAAATTTGAGCATTTGTAGTGGTAAGGTACGTGTTTAGGGAAATCTAATGCATAGTGTTGAGTTTGATGATTGAATGGGAAAGTTATGAAGGTGATGAGCATGGTAGATAGATGTTTATAGTGAATGAATTCATTCTAAGAGATTATTTGACAGTGATAGACAATTTTTAGACTTTTTTGGCTTTCTTATGATCCTCTTAACAGATCTTGGAGTCAAGTTTTGACTTGCAATCTCTTAAAAGTCAAGTATATGCCTAATTTTAAATTTTGCTTTGCATCATTTTTTATCAGAGCATGGATAATCATATTGTTGAGCTATTTTTGTTATTGAAGAAGTTATTATGAATGCAAGTTTGATATATGTGAAGTTTTGGAGTTGCTTAATGGTTTGAAATTGAGTGAGGTGAACTAATTACTTCTTGTGGAAGTGTGTATGTGAATTTTGTGACAGGTTTCTCCTTTGAAAGGAAAAGAAGAGTGAATTGAATCAAAGAGAAAGTGTAACACTAAAATACCTGGTAAGGCCAATGTGAGGTATGTGAACATTTGAAATTTAAAGAGGATATGGATGTTGAGTTGGAAAAGGAGTTGCTTAGGTGGATGAAGAATAGTGAGAAGAGGAAGAAAGACAAGAAAATGAGAGAAGAAGAGAGAAAGAGAAAGCTATGGGAAGAACAATAGGTGAGGGAAATAAGAAGAAGTTTGGAGTATCTTGATGAGTTAGAGAGGAAAGTGAAAGAGCTGTAAAACAAGGTCATGGGTAAGGTGAATAAAACAATGATGAGAATAATGTTGATAAAGATGGTTAAGTGGCCATTAAGGTAACTCGTGAAGAGAGAGAGAGAGAGAGAGAGAGAGAGAGAGATAATAGATTGCAATTGAAGAAGAAGATAACGAAGGAAGAAAGCAAGTTGGTAATGATGGAAAAGAGGGAAAACAAGTAAAAGAAGGAATAAATCAGATATGATATCAATGAATCATTCATTTTTGAATAATTATTCATAGGAGAGCAAGTAAACAATGATTTTCAATTTGTCTACATGAGTCCAGAGCAGATAAAAGCATAGATCCATGCACTTGAATGTGCTTTGAGAGGTGAAATGTGGTGACGAAGAAGTTGGAAACATGGAAGAGAAGATCAAGAAGGAAGAATACATTGAAGGAAAAGAAGATGAAGAGGATAAAAAGTCTCTTTTTTTTAAATCTAAGGTTTTGTGTGTTTATGAATGTGCAGGTATGATCAAAGACATGGAAAGAAAATATCATTTGAAAGGTCAAATGAAGAGAAGAAGAAGTGAAAATATCATTTCAGAAGATGAAGAAAAAAGGAATAAAATGAAGATGAAAATCATAGAGGAAAGAGATCAAGTGAAGAAAAATGGAAGACATAACCATGTGGGACCTAGGGGGCTATAAGGAAGTTGAGAGCATGATTGTGCAAGAAGGGTGTATGAAGAATTTTCCTCCACCTTGGGAGTATGATGTAAGAGCATCTCATGGAATCCATTCAAGTGTCCTTGTATTTTTAATGTGGAAAACTAGGTAGGTAGGGTCATGTGTGTGAGAGAGGTAAGAGTAAAGATTTTGAAAATTCAAATGAGGGCTTTCCCTCAAAAATGTAGTTTAACTGTAAATGGGATGTCTAAGAGTGATAAAGGGTTGGTGAAGTGTTGTAAGAACCTAGTTAAGTCCTAAGGTGTGTAGTTGGTCATGTGTGAGTGGATAAGGGTGATAGGTGTTTGTGTGTGTGTGTGTGTGTGTGTGTGTGTGTGTGTGTGTGTGTGTGTGTGTGTGTGTGTGTGTGTGTGTGTGGTGTGAAAATTGGTCATGACACTTAGGGAAGCTAAAAAGTCACTAAGCCGATAGTTTTAGATTCATCATAACACATAGGAGGAAAATTACACTTAATGGGAGTTACATGTATGTATGTATGTATGTATGTATTCGAATATAGGGAAGGAGGAGTAGTTAAGGACTATTATTCCTCGTAGTAGGAAGGAGAGGAAAAGATGGTAATATCAAAAGATTTTAATGGAGATGGTCAATATATGAATATGAGTAAAATTTGATGCATGTATCTTGTCTTGTAGGAAGGTATCTCTGAGTTCATAATTTGTGGTAAGGGTTCTTTTTCCTAATGATTAGATAGGTGATTGCACGATAAGTCCTTATGTATCTTACTCTGAAATGTGTGTGACATGTTAATGCTCTATTTAGATGAATGAGCACAAGACCCTCTAATTGAACATGATAATAAAGGTGACTACAATCTAGAACCTAAGTGTGCTTTGATAAGATGTGAAATTGTTACTAGGACTAGTAAGAAACGTTTTTTTTGGAGTAAGACTAAGTGTTTTCCTGATACTAAGGAGTATGACTGTGATGAGTTAGATGAACTTGTAAATGGCTTGGTATATGCCTAACTATTTTTATTTCTTGGGTTAAATGAATGAAGAGGTGTTCCATGCATTAAGTATAGAATGTTACGACTTAGTGAGGTAAGTATAATAGAGAAACTCCCTTGTGAATGATGGTATTGCATGGATTCAACCTTGATTTACTAGGAATAATTTGTTTCAGTCACGTGCTCATGTGAAGGAAGGCTTATTGTGATGTTGGGTGCTTGTTAGGACATGAAAGTGTTAATTTTTAGTATAGAACTACGGGGAAGAGTTGTAAAATCCAATGTTAGGGATTAGAAGTCATTCTTTGCTTGAAATCTCTATTTGTATGCATAACCCTCACGTGCACAATCTAGATTTGCTTAAGGAGGTGTATTCGAGCTTCTTGGAAGGTGTGGAGTTCCAATGTCAAGTTTTTCACATTCTTGTGGTGGAAACAAACCTCTCATCCAAATCTCAAGCCTTGAATAAAATATTTAGAGAAGTCATAACTAAATAACCCTTCTCGGTCTCATAGAGAGGGTTTACACAGTTTGAGCTAGGGTAGGAAGTTTAAAGTAGCAAACCTAATCATTTTTCCTTGAAACCTGGTACTAATGAAAATGAAAAAGCTTACAAGGTGAACCAAGAGGAAATTTGGAAATTCAGTGGGTAACCTTTCTTGTTTTCTTGACACTCTATTTGAGATACTGTGCATAGTCTTTAAGGGCTAATATAGTAAGCTAGTTTACAAAGGAGACTTCATTTATATTATGAATCAAGTATTTAAACTTTTAGGGAAGGTTGAAGGGCCTAATGGGTACCTAAAAAATATAATTTGTTTCTGGATATATCTTTGAAGTGAAGATAAACATGACAACACTATGTGATAGACCTAAAGGAGGGTTTGAGAGAAAAAATGTGAAAAGGAAGCTATAAGGAATTGTGCAAAGAGTTGAATCTTGAGATTTTACAAGCATGTGAAGGGAATTAAAATGCAACTAGTGGAGGTGTTAGTACTTCTTGGGAAGCTCTAGAACCTCATTTGAAATGGTGGTACAAGTACTTGGATTAAGAAGCATATGAGGGTAGTTTGAAGGGAAGTAGTGAAGGTTATGAGTTATCTGATTTCATTTATTGAGTGCGATTAACTATGTTTGAAGTGTCTACAGGGATAGAAGAACTAGAGAGATTTGGAAATAGGTGTAGAGGGAAGGAAATGTTAAAGTGTAACAAAAGGTGAAGGATCTAGGAGTGACTAGTCAGTAAGGAGACGAAAGAGTTAAGTAATGAAGTTTATTTTGTGGTAATTTGTGGCCATACTAACTGAGATTGAGCTGTGAAGGAGTGGAATGGTGAAGAAAACCATCAAATAATCAAGGATCCTAGGTTTCCTTCTTGAGTAACATGGTTAAGAAGCAAGAATTTGAGCATTTGTAGTGACAAGGTTAGTGTTCAGGGAACTCTAATGCATAGTGATGAGTTTGATGATTGAATGGGAAAGTTATGAAGGTGATGAGCATGGTAGATAGATGTTTGGAGTGAATGAATTCATTCTAAGAGATTATTTGATAATGATAGAAAAAAATTAGGCTTTGTTGGCTTGTTTATGATCCTCTTGGCAGAGCTTGGAGTCAAGTTTTGTTTTCCAATCCCTTCAAAGTTAGTTATATGCATGATTTTAATTTTTTCTCTGCATTTGAAAAGGGAAGAGGAAGGAAGAAAATGGAAAAGTAAGGGTGATACACCAATAATTTATCACATACATGTAACTCTGCACAAAAAGAATTCAAATATCCACACACTTGTACAAGTCTAAGCTATTTTACATTGTAAATTCAAGGGTTTAGGAGAAAAGGACAGTGGCAGAGGGAGTAAATTCCAAACTAAGGAAATAAAGCGTCCTATCAAACATAATGAATAATCTGAAAACAATAATATGAGAGGGTGAAAATGGAGATTTTTTATTCAAAGGTGCAAATACATCACTATAATTGCTAGAGCAAATCATCCCAAGTGTGTTGAATGATTCAATAAATCCAAACTCAGTCTACATAGAAAGTTTGCATCCAGAAATAACCTGTTGTTTGCATGCCTTTTTATTTATTTATTTTATTTATCTCACCCCTCTTTGCGCATGGGAAAACAACAATATTTTTATTAATTTATTTTCTCCACGGTTCTCCCTTTTGGTGCCAACAATCAAAATAGACAAACAACATGTTATTTTTATTTTAACCCATCTTTATCCATCCTTAGCACCAAGTATGGAACAAAAATTGATTTATTTATAAAAATACCTTCTATTTTTGGCATCAACAACTTTCTTTATTTTATATTTACTTCCTTTGTGCACCTATTCATAGCATCAATTTCTAGAAATAGAACAACAACATGCTCTTCTAATTCTATTCAGAAATCCTAAAAACAGGATCTTCTATTTTAATCTCTTCCATGCACAATCCTCTTTTTCTTCCTTCAGCACATGGGGCTCCTATTTTTATCCTCTTGTATTCTATGTTTGGTGCCAAGTACAAAATTAGAACAATAGTTTTCTTTTATTTATTTTATTCACCCATGCACTTCTCCCTTTTGGCGCCAACTATAGGATTAATTTATTTATTTATTTTATTCATCCACCTCCATGCATATTTAACCCTTGGGTGCAAATTTTTGGTGCATGAATTATGGTAACAAAACTATGACAACCTCTGAAACTTAAAAGTATTCTTTGTCAAAGACAAGATTAATAACATATCTTTTAAATGAAAGGTCACCTCTTTGCTTACTTTTGCAAAAAAATTGATAGCACCAATTACATTAGCATTCATCCACAACCTCTCGAAAACTATGTGACTATGGAGTTGAAAATTTCATATATATTGTTGAATTTTGGCATTAGTTAAACCAAAGGAGATATGATGAGGTTGCACGGAAGATAGGCTAAAGGTATTTCCTTTTGGATGTAAAAGGCTCATATGTCTATAGGGTAGATACTATTGCTATAAAAGATTCTTTTGTCATTTGACCAAACTTATATATGTTTTCAACAATAAATTATTTATAGATGCATGCTAATAATATAAAAATGAAGCTTACATGGTTAGGGTAGGTTGGACAACAATTTTTGAAACAATGTAAATGCTTCATGAATATGTTCATGAATTCTGTTGGCTGTAATTTAAATATTGTAATTGTTGTAAATATCTCCCCCTGGGTAGATATAGACAATCAGAAGAATATGGAAATCAAAGAAACTTAGAGCTTGATATTTATTGCGTCACCAACAGCCAAGGGCATTGATAAGTTCCTGTCGACATGCTGAAAGGTGCGCCAAGGGCACTGATAAGTTCCTGTCGACATGCTGAAAAGTGCGCCAAGGGCGCTGATAAGTTCATGCCGACATGCTGAAAGGTGCGCCAAGGGCGCTGATAAGTTCCTGTCGACATGCTGAAAGGTGTGCCAAGGGTGCTCATAAGTTCCTGTCGACATGCTGAAAGGTGCACCAAGGGCGCTGATATGTTCCCGTCGACATGCTGAAAGGTGCGCTGAGGGCACTGATAAGTTCCTGTTGACATGCTGAAAGGTGCGCCAAGGGCGCTGATAAGTTCCTGTCGATTATGCTAAAAAGTGCGCCCAAGGCACAAGGAAGTTCATGTTGACACGACAAAAAGTGTGCCAAGGGTGCTGATAAGTTCATGTCGACATGCTGAAGGGTGCGCCAAGGTGCACCTTCAAGAGGCGCAACATTTTGAGCACCGACAGGAGGCAGACTCTGACCCAGATATTCAGACAGCCATAACTTTTCACAGGAGCTCGGATTCATGCAAGGTTGGACTTTTCGGAAAGCTTACGAAGTCCTCTGTCCAACTATGAATGGATATATTTAATTAGGTGAGAAAAAATTCTTAAAATGCAAAATAAAGTTTTCCACTATTTGGGTTTGCTAGGGTTCTCACCTACCACCATAATGAGATAAACTAAATGCAACCTGGAGGTGGTTGGGGTAGATTTGGAATTCATCTCTCTCTTCTCTCTCATTCATTCATATAAATTGTAAGGAGGGGCTTCTTTCTAAAGGTTGGACATTCTTGTTTTTCCCCTCCCTTCTTCTCTTTGGCAGGTGAATTTGTAGAAGTTCAAACCTCCCATTTAAAACTGTAATGCAAATTTGCCTCTTGGCATTCTGAAGTGTATTGTATCAATCTTTGCAGAAAATAATGCATTTTTTTGGATGATTCTCAACCCTCTCTGTGTTCATTTGTGTCCTCCTGATCTTTCACTGCAAACCTGGTTATCTGTGCATGATCTTGCATTGCATTTTAATGGTTTGTGTTTATTGGCAAGACAGGTGTTCTTCATTCATCAGTGCATCACCTTTGTTAGTTTAGGTTTTATTTTCATGCATCTTCTTACCCTGTCTCCTTGGAAAGTTAGTTTACATTTTTGAGTAAACCCTCTGTATTTTTACGTGTGCATCTGAACAGAGGAATAGGAACCAACCTCTAATATGGAGATGGCTTTCCCATTTTACAAGTCCCATACTTGGGGAGAGGATTCAATGTTGTGCAATCACACTGGATGTCTAAAATATCAAACTAGAAATATGATCAACATCCAAGGGTGCCGCTGATTTGCATCAACAGTAATCTAGTAGGATATAAAAGTTACTAAAAACAATTGCATTCTCATTATTAATCTCTAAAAGTTTGTAATGGATGTATTCACATGTGACTACATTATACATATAAATATGTATTAGTTCAAGCCTAAAACATATATTATTCAATAAGTATAAATTGTTTAGTTTATATTTTTGTGGGAGATGGTCATTGACATTTAATAGTAGTATTCATTTTTAAAAAGAAAACAAAGAGAAAAATAAAGCTCGCAATGATCATAAAGATATATATCTGTATATAATATTGACAAAAAGATACGTACAATGATCTAAGTCACACCAAGGATGGCAACACATGCTCTCTAACATCAAACAACTAAAATTATTTTCATTCTTTTGAATTCTTGCAACCCAATTTCATTATCCTTTATTCTTAAAAAGTTACATATATCTATTAATTTTAAGACTAAAATTAGAAAGAGGTCCAAAGCATAATGAGTCCCATAATGTGGAAAACATGATGAAAGAAGAGGCTAACAAATTAAAAACTGTCAATATCTAATACTAACTATATAGCATTAAAATACTAATCCACTCGTAATTTTTACAAAAATAAATCATGAACATATTTATAAAACCCTTTATCACATGTACTGTAAATGTAAATGGTACTTGCACTAGAATATTTTACGGCAGAGTTTCCCCACAATGCCCACAATAAGAGCCTAAATTGACATGCATAAAACCATTTGTAATAAAAATAGTGACATACCATGTAAAGAGTGGTATAATTGGCATGGAAATTACAATCTAATAAGTTATCACCTAAATAAAAATACCCACAAGATTAAAGTGAAACTTAGAATTCACCTAATAGATTACACCATGACTACCATAGTCTATATTATTTACATGAAAAGATATTTCATTTTCCCTTCAAATTTATGCAATTCAACTATAACAAATATATAAAAAACTATTTATGTTTTACTATAATCCTGAATTAGTTGCATTTGTTACAACAGAGATTCCATGTTATAGCCACAAATAGAACCTAGCACGCATAAACATGTATAAATTGTTTCTATAAAAAAATGGACATAAATATTGAATTGAAATATATGTTTTATCAAAGAATTTCCTAATATATCCATAAAACAACATGTTTCACTACTGGGTCAAAGCATATAACTGTGTCCCACTTTTTTGTAGTTTTTTTACTTTCAGCAAACTATGTCTGACAACCAAAACATTGACCATAACACATGTAAAATGACCAAACATTGCATTTCTATAAGAGGCTATAAATACCAAGGTGCAGGGCATCCAGAATTTACCTGATTTTTTAAATTTTTATAGTATTTTTTAATTATTTATTTACTAGTCAGATTTTAAAATATTTATGGCCACAAAGTGGGACACACTTGTATGCTTTGACCCTACTTGTATCAAATTGACAACTATTTTTTTTGTTCATAAAGAGTGACTAGAGATCTTTGCTTCACTTGTAAAGCTCTTATTTTGACTAAGGCTAGGGGGATGCTAACAAAGGTTGCAGATTCTTTGGCACAACTACAAATTGAATTTTATTGATTTTGTCCATGGCCTTAACTAGACCTTCTCAAAAAACACATTCTATGCATATCCTTTAATCATTACAATCCATACGACCACATTTATTTCAGGAAATATTCCAAACAATTCATGTGTTTTGCACATTTTTCATACATATCTATTAGAGAACTTACAACTACATCATTTGAGAAAATATTATTCTTTGTTATTATTTCATTGATGTCCAATACCTTTTCTGAAACTCCTTTTTTGGCATAGGTGGGGTGTATAATAGCAAAGATGAAAGGATCAAGTTGGACACATATAGGTGGCATTTTGTGAAACAAGGTCACTACTTTGTGAGGATTCCTATGCCCTCAAACATATATCCATAGTGTTACATGTTTTGGAGATGGGTAGGAGGTTTTTAGTGCAAGTGCATTTCCTCCTTTTTTTGTAGATACATGCAAAGATTTAGACATGAGACTATAACACTTGAATGTAAATGTTAGGGAGATATGAAATTCTATTAATGTGCAAACTCGGAAGAATGTTGTAAATGTTAACCCTTAGAGTTAATTGTTCCCAATATCTAATTTTTCTTTACCCAATGTCATGCCATGTTATTTATGAATTGAAATGGCCCAGACCATTTTGAGTTTCATTTTTTGACTATTTCCATGTAATATAGGAGGTATTAGAAAGTGTGTGCCATTATGTGGGTTCCATAGTGGTCCATTGTATTTTTTGAGTTTGATGACTACAAAGAGTATAAAGTCAAGGGGATTTTTATCTTGGATGGTAGATATTACGAATATACTGGACGAGGGCCTCATTAACCAAACCTCTCTACACCCACAAGCTGGATGTTAGCATTATTTCTTGTTTGATGTACAGAAGAACATTTCTCTCAAGTTGATTATTATTGAGATATAGTGATGACCGATTTGAGCTCTATTTGGATATGTTTAAGATAATAGGAGTGTGAAGGGCCTTGAGCATCTTCCTATTGTGTAGGGTATCCATATTGTTTATTGTGGATAGATGTTTGATTCCTTTAAATAATTCTTATTCTTCTATTAACATGTGGGATTCTAATTTTTAGAGTATAGAAATTTCTAGTCCTTTGTTGTGGTTTTGTCTTTTTTAATGTTGGATACAAGTG
>JAHRHJ020002361.1:0-12612 GCA_019776745.2 Taxus chinensis | reverse complement strand
CCTTCGATAAACGAAGGGAATGCATAGTAAGCGAGAAGACGGATTTAGTCCTCTCTTATCTACAAGCATTGTAGAAGGACCGAGGATCAGGGTCAGCGTGGTGCTGAAAGTTTATCTTAAATATAAGATCATAACCAATCACGTTGAGTTGGATGTTACTCTCGATGGGAGGATTCGTAGACAGTGTAATATGCCAACTACAGCACGGTGCTCATGAAGCGAGGGCCTTCATGACGCCAATGTTTACGATGCTTACATATTAACAATGCCCTCTGAATAAATAATCGAGATTACATAACTTACATTCTATTCTTTGGCTGGGGATAGGAGTTAAGATCAGTATAACGAGTGACTCCATAGGTAAAGATTAACTAGACACAGCACGAGTCCGTCGAGGGATGACACCTATCCTGCGTATCTATAGTTCCCATAAGTGACTTCCTATACTCGTTATAGTGCTAGTTGAGTTAGAGCTGACCTTAAATTGGAAGGACTGTTAGGAACGAGGAAAGACCATTCTAGTATAATAAATGAAGTGAGTTAAGGACTATCCGTAGGTTTGTATCACTCCGTATATGAATCACGCAAAGCATGTGAAAATCTTTGGCCAAGTATCACCAGTGCCTTGTTACGATTGTCCCTATCACCTAGTTTTAAATTATTATGTCGATGACAAATATCGAAACAGATATCAGTAGGATTTCTTTAATGGATCACTTCGGTAACCAACACGCGTAAGAGTAATCTTTGTATAGAATATTATACGGTATGCATGGACTGAAACATGAAAGTAATCGGTTAAGTTGTCGAGTCATGAATGAGTATCGTTCACTTCAAGTCCATTAAAATGGAGATCGGGATAGTTTCTTTGAGTCAATTTACAGTAGCAATAGGATGGCCTCTGTGTATATAAGATTGCTGGCACGGAATGTGTGGTTCGCATATTGCAAATTTATTGGAACAGAGAACATTAGTTTTTAAAGGACATTTTTGTGTTCCCCCAAACGCATTGTTTGGGTAGAGAACAATTCTTAAACTGAACGTGTTTTTGAATTATAATAACTCAATAAACAAAGAATAAAAAGAACATTTATAATTTTTTTTGTCCTTGTTCTAGTGTCCTTTAAAGAATGTGATGTTACAAAAGAATCTCGACCCCAACAAGGATCCGTCGCCTTCAACGTGGTTTACGCAAGTCCTCTGTGATGACTCACTAACTTTCGAAGGTAAATGGTGAATGGTGCACCATAGACATCCAATCAAATGCTCAACTCATTCACAAAATCTAACTCAGTGGATTCTATTTGCATGCCAATGTTGGCTCATTCTTGCAATGATATGCTTAGTTCTCAGTACAATGTTCTTGGTAGTGGATTAACCTACCCAAGTAGCTTGAATCACGTATGCCATGAGCCAACTCCGTTAGGAGCTTGGTTAAGAGGTAAATGCACACCAGAGAACTCTATAAATTTGGAACTACTTTCAAATGTAGCTATAACTACATATACCTTTGAATTTAGAGGCAAAAACCCTTATGGGAAAAAATTATATATTTTTAAAATTTTTTTGCAGTAAATTTTTTCTTGGTGCAAGGGGCACCATTGGAAAAATAATTGCGTTCTAAACACTTGGAATGAATAGAAGGTTGTGGGGAGGAAGGGATGGGACTGGGAAGTTGCAGGAGGCTACACAGGCTCTCTAAATGTTGGAAATGCTTCTCCAATATCCTCTATCTCTTCTACTCTCTCTTTCCACACCTTCTCTGCTCACTGGTCCTAGATTAACCTGCTCTGTTACCAAATAAAATTATAGAAGAGGGACGAAAGCCTCAAAATTTTATTAATATGAAGGAAAATAAATCTTAAAATGAATGTTTTGCATTTCTTATAGGAATTGTACATCCATGTAAAAAAACTGGGAGTTGCAACTATGCAACAATATTACAAACCTATGTAAAAATAATTCCAATAATATGGTTATAATAAACATAACCAAATAACAAAAACCATACATGACCATAATATGTCAAACAATATGGTTTTTACAATATAAAAAAATTATCATGAAACAAATTATTACCTATGCTAAACCTTAAAATACAATGCATAATTATTATCCTATCATTAAAAACATGTGTAACTCAAAAATTCCCCCCCTCCTCATGATGCATGGACCCTTGGAACATTTTTTAAGGTTATGTGTCTATTTTACCTTATCCTAAATTGTAATGGTATAACAAGGATAATAAAGTACACTCTATTATGGAGGTTAGTGTTTCACCACTTAAGACTTGCAAACTGGGCTGTAATGAAAGTGCAAACACTTGTTTTTGGCCCCCCTCTTCATGTTGGCTTGACCCACGACACACTTTTCCTCATCATCTATTCCATGTAACTTATATCAAAATCTAAGGGGATAACATTGACATAAAAATGTGCCCCTTCCATAGAGCTAGCTTATGGTCACAAGCAAAACCCAATTTCAGTCCCTAAGAGCTTATTTTTAGCCCTTCCACCTTTCTCACATGAAACCACATGTTACCACTTGTCATGATATGGTGAAAAGTGTAATTTTGTTCCCATGATATCTCATTACTTCATCTATCCCATATTTTCTAGGGTGCAACTCCACCTCCAACCACTGACTAACCCTGGTTAAGCCTGTTTGGGTTAAACATGAGTTAAAGTGCTTGAGAGGGATAAATGGTTAAATAAATTACTTAGCCATTTTTTATGCATTTAAAATTGGATTTATTCCCTCACCCAAACTCACCTCCATGTTGTTATGCTTTTTGAAATTTTTTTAGGACACCTTCATACCCGAAAATGGAGAGTTGTTTATATCTCGAAAACCCCTCATCTAATTTCCATAAGATTTTAACAACCTCTTATAAAAAACTCCTTTGCAATGAGTATAAGCTCATAATCATTGATGAACTAATTTTTTTTAACATATAGAAGAAAAATTAAGCCATTGCACTTGCCTTTTCAGATCTACAGAGTTATGGCAATTGAAAACCTCTAAAAATTGGAGCAAAGGATCCTGAGAAAAACCTAAACTTTTGAGACTGGTTTCATTCCATTCCAACACCCAGAGGTATACCTTTCAAAAACAATAATTTTTTAAGGGTCATCTTAGTCTAAAAATAGTAAGTTTAGAAATGGAAAAATATCAGTTTCATCGTCACTCCTTGCAAGCCAAAAACACTAAAAAGTGACAATTTTGCAAACTTACTAAAAATAGCCAACCAGAATAGGACATAATAAAAATATAAAGTGTTGGGATTATGGTTGAATAATTAATAACCATTTATAAATTGTTTATTTCACTACTTTCTAACATCATGGGGTAAAATATTCAGGTTTAGAGTAAATTTTCACATTGAACACTGAATATTGGTTTAACAAAAATAAAATTTTATAAAACCCTTATTATAGAGTCACATATGATAATGAATTTTAAAATATATATTTGACACACGAAATAAGCTAATAAAATATGAAACCCTAGGTTCAAGAGAGAGGAATGGAATTAGCTATTTTTTTCTTGATTTGGGACTGACACAAACTAGGAAAATTACTAAACAGGAAGTGAAGACTATCATAAATTCTCAAGATAAATTATAGACTACAGGAATATGGATGGAAATGGGTGCGTAATGCTGAACAGGAGCACCTGGGTGTGGAGAACTCTTCTAGGAAACTGTGAGTACAAAAATGGTTAGAACTTTATCTTCACTATATCACACAAGTTGTCATAAATACTCTGTGTTGATTACCTATGTGTCATGATATGATCGTCAAAGTACCTATAACCTGTAAAACTAATATTCACCTGTAAAACCCATAATACCACATCAAATCTAAAAAATAAATATATAATATGGGGATTTAGACTGACCCTGACAGTCACCCGATAGAGTGAGCTTACAACTGAGTGCTCCACTACATCTCAGACTCCATGTAGTTCTAGTGAGTTTGTAAAATAATTATGCCCTAGGATGCCCTTGTGTAAGATGTATTAGTGTTAATTTTAAGCTCACACCATGTTTTGAAATATTTACTAAAAAAAATTTCTCCCATGTTTACTAAGGTTTGTAAACACATGAAAATCAGTATACCTTCGAAAAACAATTGGTGTTGAACTAAGGAAGGTACATGAATTTTTTTTGTGCTAATCCCGAGTAGCCATGCCCATGTTTTTAACGCAGAGAATTCCTTATGAAAGTTTCCAATGAACTGTGTAAAAATACCTGCCAAATTCTCTGTGTGTCGATTCAGTCTAAGTTCTTATTCAAAATGCATTTTATTCCTTGACACCCGAAAACACATGGCATATTTTTGGGATGCTTCGTGGTATCGGGACTGATTTGAATGTTCGTAGAAATGATGTGAATGTGCAATGTGAAAAATAATCCTTGAGGCCTGATGGAATAATCTAGGGAATATTCAAAAGAGTATATTGTAAAATGCGGACAAAACCCTGCTCCTTGAAAGGAAGCACATATAAAGATATCATTGGAGTGAGGAGATGAGAATTTTATTCATCTTTGTATTTTACAACCCTGTAAAGTGATAAGTGCAGTTGTAAGTCTGAAGCTTGAAGTAGGACATGTATAAACGTTGTAATCAAAGTTAACAACGGGTAATTGGGAAGAAGGTAATATGTGAAAAACAGAAGGTCGGGAACCCATGGAAAAAGGGAACAAAATATTTTTTTGATTCTTTGAGACATGCAATCAGTAAAAAAAAAAACCTAAGTCTTGGAAACTTAGGTACGTGGACTAAGCATATGGCATACACAGGAATAAAGAAAGAAAGGCAATCATTTTATAATGACGATGTGTGGATCATTTTAAAAAAATCTTCTGAAACCCGTTAAAAGCTAAAAATGGGTTCATTAATGCACTAGATGTATGGGAGTAAAGCCCATTAATGTGAAGGAATCATGTAAGGGAGATACATGAATGATATGACACAAAATATTTCAACGGTTGAAAAAAAGTAAAAGCTGAAAAAAATTATGAAAATTCCCCACAAATGCAATCTTCGACATTAATGCATGAATATATGAGCCGTTAATATGGTAGCTTGTTATAAAGAATTCTACTGGTACTCCAAAGGTTTGATGTTTTGAAATTATTTTAAAGTGGTATTGAAGGATATTTGAAACAATAATTAGCCCCAATGATCATAATTTAGTTTTAATACATTTCATTCAAGTTCTAAGTTGCGACCGAAATTTTGTCAAAAGGTGCACTTCCCATATCTTTTGTGATATTTTTAGAATCGGTTTTAAAATGTTTTGGGTCTTTGTGATTTTTTTTTTAATAAAAATGTGTTAGAATCATGAAGCTCCAATAGTTACCCATGAAAATAATTTTCCAATCTTAGTTCCCCCTAGATAGAATTACAGATTTTGAGATTGCATCTGTCGACCTAGAAGATTTTATGCAGAGGTTATATTCCCCTGAAAGAAAAAAAAAACTTGACCCAAATAGCCAACAGTTTTATCAACCTCATTGCTTCTTTCCCTCCCACTTTTCTATACCCCAAAGCATGTATGGGTGTGTGCTCAACACTATAATCCTATAACTAGAGAAGTTCAAGATGAGAAGGGGGATTTTGTTTTATCTTTCCAACAAAAGGAATTTGACAGAATGTTGGGTTTTCCCACCACAAGGGAAGAGGGGGATATTTCCAAGGATTCAACACATGAATAATGGAACTCTCATTCAAAAAAGTGTACAAAGTTTATGAATGCCCATTAGTTTACCCACTCCACAAAATTCCGCCCCCAGAATGAAAAAGAAGTTGAATAGAACTGAATTTATTGAGGAAGTTGGAGATGTGATTGTATTGCTGAACTAGATAATGGTTATTAAATCTAATACCTTTTTCTAGGAATGAATGTTTCAGTTCATTTAGGTAATACTTACAAACAAAAAAACCTCTCCCATACCCTGAGATAATAAGTAACCATATTCATGAACAAATGACGGGATTTACCCAAATTGCAAGAGGAGAAAAGCCTTACATGGCAGAATTTTTCATGTCCACTTACTTGGTTTATAATATTTATTTTCATAGATATTTTTAAGAATTACTGATGGATGGCGAGCTTATCAACTCCAAGGTGTGTGATGTATTATGTAAGCTAAAAATAACAAACTATGAAATACATTACATAAATCTTGTTAATCATTTCTTTGCACCCAAAATTTGTTATACCACCTTGAATGGGAGACTGGAAGATTTTTCGTTGATGCTAAGAGAGTTATTACTCAATATGGGTGTTATTTTATCTAATTCAAGACCTTTTAATATATCAAAATTAGCGGTTTTTATGGGAAACCCTAATTGCTCACCATGTGTGTAAGTGAAAATTGTGAACCGATGGAATTGGTAAAGAAATTTTTATCAGTACACCAGTTCATAACCCAAAAGTATCTAACATCCCCTGTCAAGTTCCCCATCATCATTGGGAATTACACTTGCCCAAAAATCTAGAAGGAAAAAAAATTGGAAGGAGAAATGAATAGATATATGCAAGATAAATTTGAGGACAAGAAACATTATGATATAAAGCATATTTTACATATTTTGTACCCAATCATATAGATCATAAACCTCATTACAATGATTTATGGATGAATTGTGAAGATGAAAGGGAAGTTAAACGAAGAGAACATTCAAGGATAAAATTGTCCCGGATGATTGATTTTGGGGTCATTTAGGATCCTGAAGGGTTAGAAGATGATGGTAATGTGATTAGAGAATGTTACATCCACAATGATATTTCTTCTAATCCTTTACCACCAGTTAATTGGGATGCTGATGAGAAAATATATAATTAGGAAAATACTGCAAACATAATCTGAATTTTCATAAGGTGGTTATTTTAAAAAGGAGTGGATGTAAGTTACCAACATACCCCTGTGTTAAGGGATTATATGTCTAACAAGCTTATTGATGATGTTATTTCCCCATATCAGAAGGTTTATACAACTAGGGTTGTTTGATGGAGACATAAGCTTAAGATTCCTTCTAAGAGGTTAGAATCTATGCCAATAATGGGTGATGTAAGTGCCAAAGTTAGTAGAACTGTAATTCCCCTTCCTCAAACAACAAAAAGAACTGGGGAAATTCTTTAGGAAGGGATGGTTTAGGGCCCTATTTTTCACGTTACCCCCTTACAGGTTATTCCAACATCTGTTTCAGGATCTAAAGGAAATGAGAAAATTATGGAATCCACTCCTAAGAAGCCTAATGAAGTTTTTTTTTCTAAAACACCTCATGAATTTCAAACACCAAAGACTAGTCCGCAAGAATCAAAGGAGGAATAACAAGTTCATACTCAAAATAGGAAGTAAACTAAGGTGTTTGAATGGGTTGATTTAGAGGAGGTAGAGAGCCCTAGACAAACAATAGATCTTGATGCCCATTTATTTTCATCTGCTACCACCTAATATTTTGCAACTATGCTCATTTAACAACATGTACCTATGAAAAAAACCCTTACCATTCAAATAGATCTAATTCCTTCACCCATTAAGGAATAACCCATTATAAATGCTCTTGTGTTTCATGTCGTGAATTTTCCACAACAGCATACTGAGATTACTGTTGTTGCAGGCTCACAGCACCCCTGGATGCTGGTCAGGTTTCTAGGTTGACCGTACTATCATCCAGTGTGATTGCATAACATTGAATCCTTTCTCCAAGTGTGGGACTTGAAAAGTGAGAAAGTATTCTCTAGAGAAGGCTGGTTCCTATTCCTCTGTTCAGATGCACACGAAATATGCAGAGGGTTTTCTGGAAACCTAATCTAATTTGCCAAGGAGACAGGGTAAGAAGATGCATAAAAATAAATCTAAGCTAATAGAGGTGATGCACCGAGGAATGAAGAACAACCTATTTTTCCAGTAAACACAGACCATTCAAATGTGATATAAGATCATGCATAGATAACAAAACTTGTAGTGAAAGACCAGGAGGATGCAAAATGAACACAGAGAGGGTTGAGAATCATCCACATACATGTATTACTTGCTCCAAAGATTGATACAATGCACTACAGAATGCCAAGAGGCAGAGTCATATTACAGTTTCAAATGAGAGGTTCGAACTCCACAAATTCGCCTGATAGGAGAAGAAGGGAGGAGCAAAACAGAAAAATGTTCGACCTTTTGAAAGAAACCCCTCTTTTCAATATATAGGAAGAATGAGAGAGGGAAAAGAGAGAAAATTCAGAATCTACCCCAACCACTTCCAGGTCATATTTTAAATCATCTCATTATGGCAGAAGTGGTAGATCCTGGAAAAATGGCGGGCTGTCTAACAGAAGTGGTGAACTGTCTGCTGCATTAAAGCTGGTTGTTAGAGCGTCACTTTTGGCATTACCATGTGTCAGGGACATTTTCTCAATTTTCTCTCTCCAGACTACACCAAAATGCAAGATTGATCCTAGAATCATGTAGAGAACTTCAACAGATTTCCGTTGATATAAAGAACGTGCAAATCTGAGCTCTGGATCGAAAGATATGACGATCTGAAGATCTAGGGCAAAAACAGGCAAAAACAGGTTGGCGGGAAAAATATTTGAACTTTCCCTGTGCTCTTCCACTTGGATGACACGTGGCAGGATTTGATTCGCTGAGAAATTCTCTCTCTCCTCCACCTTTTTGCTGAGAAGGTCTTGTAAGAAATTGATGATCTATTGATCGTTCTCAAACACCTGCCAGCTGGTGTTATTATCTGGAACTGCTGGCCTCACAATCACATGGACATGTGGCTGTGTTTTGTCCCTTTTGATGTTGTCAACCACATCAAACATTGCTCCAACAACTGCAAGCCTATCCGCGGCTTCATTTTTCTTCCTAGGTATGGACGCGATATTGAAAGCTTCAAAATCCTCAATGAGATCCCATACCCTGTTCTTGTAGTTCTTTAGCAGTTCATTCTTTGTAGCATGTTGTCCCCTAACTTGATTGACGATTAGTTCACTGTCACCAAAGACTTGCAAGTTCTTTATTTTCTTCTTGATTTCCCAATGTATCCCTTGCACCAAGGATTCATATTCAGCAGTGTTATTTGAACAGGAAAACTGGAAACAGAAGGCTGAGTAATACCTTATACCTTGTGGTGAAACGAGCATAGCTCCTCTCCTCCTGCACCTTGTCTACTCCTTGATCCATCAAAGAATAGCTGCCATACTTCATTCTTGTCCTTATGATCTAGCTTGGTGATGCTGGGGAGAGGTTGATCCTCTTCATGTAAACAATAAACCCCCAGCTCAGATTCTTCTACTTCTTGATAAGGATCAAAAGCATGCACCTTGCTTGCCCATTCATCAAGAGTCAAATCTGGGATACTTCCAACCTTGGTGTCAGCCTCGTCAGTGCTAGGGTGATCTTCTTGATCAAATGCTGAGCAATTGGCATTAATCTGACTTGGAGTGTAAGGCTCAATATGGAAGTTTGCAATAGGTTCAGACCTAATTGTAGCCTTAGTTCCATACCTTGTTCTAAACAGCATGTGAGACCAATCTGCCGAAAGATAGCCTCCAATTTTAGCAGTGAAGTCTCTTGACAAGCACAATGCAAAGAGTGGTGGAAGGTCTATGACTAATACATCTTGTAAAATAAGAACATTTGGACATGCATGCAAGGTAAGACTCAAATTTCTAATCACTCCAACTGTTGCTATTGCTATCCCATCTAGCTGCACTACCCCTTTAGATGTTATTTCATATTGGAGCCCTAGCTGATCAGCTATCTGTTTAGGCATTACTAAGCTACTTGCCCCGGAGTCTATCATGCAATTATGTACTAGCTGATTTCCAATGATTAACGAAACATAGAAAGGGGGGGCTTCAACATTTTACCTTGTTGTGGTCCATGACTTCCTTCAGGCTGGGCAACATTTGTAAGCACTTTGTCTTGCATCTGAGCCTGCTGATTCAAAGTTGGCCAATCCTTCATGGCAGCTTGCAGCATATCTCTTTGGCCTGGGATGGATAGGGATTCCCACATAGATATATTGACGTTTGTCTTCTTCATCTGATCAATGATACTGAATGGTGATGAAGGATCTCTCTGCTGTCCCTTGTTTTACACATTTACTCCTTGTACGTGGGCAACAACAGATGGCATTTGAGTTGGCCTAGGGGCTGTTCTTGGCTGCCCTTGTGCATTTGAAACGGGACTTTGCTTACTAATAATTTTTGGAGTCATAGAAGGTTGTGGGCTGGTTGGAGCTAGTGGCTGCTCCTCACCTAAATTTTTCCTTTTTGACCTTGTGTTGGCTGCAACACCTTGAGAAACTGCTTGATTCATGCCACAGAAATCCTCTGCTTGCCAGTTCACCAATGTGGTGTCATTTGGGGCTGATTGCTGTTGGAATGTTTCTTGTTGTTGACTGTTTCCTTGACTACCCTCACCCTCCACACCAGTAGTTGTCACCATCAATGCTTGATTGAGGGCACCATTGAAACACATGGATTGGTTATGACGCTCGTTGCATGGAAAACACCAATCGTATTCCTGAGCAATGTTGTTATGTGTTGGCACTAATGCTTTAGAGGAAGATATGACATTTGGATTATAGGGTTGGAATGGTCTATTGGCAGGAGGTCTTGTTTGATTCATATTTGTAGCTGGATTAGGTGGTCTTTGTGGTTGGTATGGCTGCCTATTAGGCTGAGCTTGGGGTTGATAGGAAGGTCTGAAACCTTAGGCTTGTTGCCTCTTGAGAGTAACTAGCTCATTGCCTAGGTTTTGCAATTGCTTCATGACCTCTTGAAGTTCATTTGAAGCACTAGAGGATGAAGTAGAAGTGTCACCTAAACTTTGATTTCTGGGGGTGGGAACGGGAGCCAAAGTGGGTGCTTGACTAGTGCTTGGATTTTCTAAGTTTGGATACAAGGGCATGGGAGGCCTAGGAGCCAGTTTACCAGCTTGAATAAGATAGTTTTCGGCTCTAATGGCAATGCTATAAGCAGCAGGTAAGGTTGTGCCTCCCATAGATTGAATTAACATAGAAATATCAGAATTCAAAGCTTTAAGGTAATATAGAAAAACACCTTCTGCTGTTGGCATGACTGCCACTAGAATCCTATCCCAAGACCTTTGAAATCTGTTGAAGTCAGTTAGCTGCTCGTTGGGGGCTCTCTTGATAGTTGTCAGCTGCTCCAAAAGAGACAAGTTGTCTCCCTTCTCTCCAAATTGCTCATGAAGTGCAATACACAGCTGATTACAGTTTGTGATAGAACTAGCTCCAAGGCTCCTAAACCATTGTAATGCTTTACCCTTGAAGGAAGATGCTAGTAACTTGACAGCCACTTGCATTTCATTGATTTCATGAATTGCACAAAGGTTAGCAATATCTTTAACATGATCACCTGGAGTAGTCTGATTTTCTCCAGTGAAGTAGGGAATGTTCTTCAAGGCTGCAATAGGGACTGGATGTTGTGCGTTGAGAGCAAGTGGGATGCTACCTGTGAAGTTGACGTAGGGGGTGTTCTGAGCCATTATAATTGGTTTTAAAACCCTTGTTGACTGAATGAAAGGCCTACCAGGTGGAGGAGTTGAGAGAGTTATTTTTGGTGGAGATGGAGACCTTTGAATCCTTCTTCCTCTTTGCCTTCTTCTCGGAGATAATTGCAGGTATTCAAAAAGCACTTCTTCTTCTCTGACTCTTGACCTTGTGATTCTTCTCATAAGTTTTCAGGACTGTACTGCTGAAACCAATTGATTTTTCCCCTTGGAGTCACCAGATATGCAAATAATAGCTTCTTTTTAAGCAAGAAAAATGTAGCAGATGCACATCAACCCTGCTACAATAAAAATGAGACCTCTAGTCCCACCGGGAGTGCCAAAACTGTTGTTGTAGGATCACAGCACCCCTGGATGCTGGTTAGGTTTCTAGGTTGACCGTACTATCATCCAGTGTGATTACATCACATTGAATCCTTTCTCCAAGTGTGGGACTTGAAAAGTGAGAAAGGAGTCTCTAGAGAAGGCTGGTTCCTATTCCTCTGTTCAGATGCACACGAAATATGCAGAGGGTTTTCTCGAAACCTAATCTAATCTGCCAAGGAGATAGGGTAAGAAGATGCATAAAAATAAATCTAAGCTAATAGAGGTGATGCACCGAGGAATGAAGAACAACCTATTTTTCCAGTAAACATAGACCATTCAAATGTGATATAAGATCATGCACAGATAACAAAACTTGCAGTGAAAGACCAGGAGGATGCAAAATGAACATAGAGAGGGTTGAGAATCATCCACAGACATGTATTACTTGCTCCAAATATTGATACAATGCACTATAGAATGCCAAGAGGTAGAGTCATATTACAGTTTCAAATGAGAGGTTTGAACTCCACAAATTCACCTGATAGGATAAGAAGGGAGGAGAGAAACAGAAAAATGTTTGACCTTTTGAAAGAAACCCCTCTTTTCAATATATAAGAAGAATGAGAGAGGGAAAAGAGAGAAAATTCAGAATCTACCCCAACCACTTCCAGGTCGTATTTTTAAATCACATCTCAATTTAGGGTAGAAGCAACAGACTGGCAAACCGGCGCGGGGCTGTCTAACAGAACGGT
>JAHRHJ020002360.1:0-12614 GCA_019776745.2 Taxus chinensis | reverse complement strand
AAATGAAAAAATTCAGAAATGCAAAGGGAAAAAATATAGATATAATTAGCATTTGCGAAAAACCAAGACAGAAAATAGTAGTGGGGAACAAGTTTCAAAACCATTGGTCACAACAAGCTTTTGGTTACCACTTTTCCTACATAGCGATGTATCAAAAACTTTTTAAACCATGAAACACATAATGATATTGAATGTCATCTTTTTTTCGTTCAATTGTATAGGATTCCTGATTAATACAATGGCTTCTAAAAAGGGAAGCTCGCCTCAGGAAAAACTTAATCCAACCCTCCTCGTAGTGGTACGGGGCCTTCGAAAAAAACATCTTATTTGGGAACATCTAAGGAAAACATCCTTTCTCCAGCAAGACCATCACAACAAGGTCCTGATACATTCACAATGACCTCAGAATGAGAATGTGTTAATTTTTTATTACATTGATGTTGTTATGACAAAAAAATGAACGCCTCCCCTTTAAACATTCCATCTGAATATGTGAGTTAACACTGTACCACCTGCCCAAATGAATGAAGATGACATTGGCATCACCTGTCAGTGCCCATAGTGAATGCTGGATGGTTAAATTAGCCTTGGTAGTCAACAAAGTATAAATTACTTCAAGGGTTGCAAACTACTACTGGCCACCTATTCTGGAAGAAAGAGAAAGGAAAAGAAAATCGGACTGCGGAAGGAGTTTAAGTTGAGTGGGTTTCTAGTTTCCATTTATTGAACCTTGAAAATGAGAATTAAAGCTCAACCTCCCAAAGCTGCAAATGTACAATTTGTGATGGAGATGGGGCAAGGGACAACACACTTCAACTTAAGTCGGGATACTATTGAGAGCATGTAGGAAAAATAATGACAACGATATTGTTAGTGATGTTGAGAGCATGTTTCCAGGTGGAAAACTGTAGATGATTCTTGCATATTAGGTATGAAAAATAATTTGAAAGAGCACAAGAAAATGAAAGAATATTGAAACGAATGGGGGGGACAATTACCTTAATTCGAACAGATCATTCAAAACAGTTTTTGGTAAAAAAACAGTTCAGTACTACTCATTTTTCACATTTGAAAAGAGGTCCATCTTATAACATCTTTTCCTGAACCAAACGAAGATGGGTCTTGGACCTGTGTCACACTCTTCCTCATTCTCCACTGGTAGGAAGTAGTGGTTTGGATTGGGCAAAAGCCAGTTAGGTGAGAAAGACGACTTGAAGAGAAAATTAAGTATGACAAATACATATCTGGTCTATTGATGAGGTTTACATCAGTAGATAATAGTGTTTGGTATGTAGCATGTGTATACTATTGAAAATTGTGAGTACCCTCAACTTACCTTCATTCCCAAGATGGAGAGGATTCCAATGACTAAACAACTTGTGAGTGATGATAAATGTTTTTAAGGAGATCACGGACATGGATGATGTTGCAATTCGCATCAAAAGTGTATGATGTCGGGGAAGATGGGCATCTGAATGAAAGGTCCTCATAATTTCATGTGTGTAAGACTCCAAACATTCATTGCCATATATAATGTAATTTATTGTATACCTCATAGAGACCTCTAGCTTACAGAATATTGGCAAATTTAAACATGTAGCAAAAGTAAGACCTTGCTAAAGAAGAGCATGCTTATTGTCTATTAATAGTCCTAAAAAGGTTATGGAAGTCCCCAAATATTTTCGAAGATAAAACTGGCATAAACTCCTTAAAATATGTCGACACAGGTAGATCTCATTGTACTAACCGGTTGTAGGGTGTACGAAGAGTTCAATCCTTATTAGGAGCAATGTGGCAGAATCGCATGGAAGTGGCAAGGCCCATGATTTGATAAATCATTTGATGATATAGCGTCCTTGTTGATGTGGTGTGGTCTCCTTCCCATGTTGACATAATGAATTGTTAATTAAACAAGCACAGGCAGAACTATCATATGTGATTTTTCGAGTTTGAGGAAACAATGTGTGTATTATGCAATAGATACCGGTTTACATTTATATGAAACTAATATTAATTATACCCGGGTGTGGTTGACATGTTGTAAAGGTCCAGCAAATAATCAATCAAAAATTATAAAGGCAAGCCCTATGGTTCATTTTGACACTGCCTGTCTTTTACAAAATGTGGGGAACCAATTGAGGGCATAAACAGTAGCAAGCCATAAATACATTCTGGTTTTTTAGTTCTGATACGGACCCAGACGAGGGTACTTATTGGGGAAAGTATTTTCCCTCTCTACTTTGAGTTCTACTCCTGATGGTCTTCACCCCCTCTACTAAGCAAGTCAACTATACCATTATTCCCTTTCATTCTCTTGTACTTCTTTGTAGAGCTCCAACCAGATCCCTATCTGAGCAACTGATTCCCAAAGTATATTGGAACCTTTGTTGTTATATAGGAATCCTGGACCAGAACCTATGATTCTTCAAACATGCTTCTACTAAACGATTGTGGATATGGAAATTGATGCAAACATCTCGGCTGGGACCCCTAAGATGGCAGTCAAGTCGAAATGGTGGCTCAATCCTGGACAAGTCTGCCAGATCTGTGCGAGGGTGATCAAACCGGACGATAAGACCCCTTACTTTCTCCTATTCTTTTTTTTCTCTCCTTCAATCCGCTCTCGCCATCTTCCCTCATCCCTCCCCTCCCCCCCCACACTCCAACCTCCCTTCTTTGTCCTTCTCTTCCTTCACACTTTCTTCTCTTCTCATCCATCCTAGACACCGATTAATAGATCCATGCCCAGCTCTTGTTGATAAATATGTGTCCAATACTACCCTCGGTCGACCCTTTGGCCGAGAGAGCGATACGAGTAGTAGGAGTGCACGAAGGAGAAATACTTATGCTATGAATATTTATATGATAATATAGTTATGGGCTAAGTTATAGTTTTTTTTTGATACCCTGTTATGAGAGTAATGTGATGTAATGGAAATGTTTATTGTTCACAATATATGAGATACTCTTGTGGAACTGGATGCTCTTGTTTCTGGATCTCAACAAATATATGATATACTCTTGTGGATACTTGTGTTTATGTTTCAACAAATATAGTTTTCCTTGTCATCACCTGTTCTTGTGGATACTCTTACATTGCTACAATGTCACGCCTTTTGATTTGTATTCTCCTTCTTGAAACACTAGAATTTGTTCTTCATTCTAAGTTATTTCTAATGTAAGAGTAGAAACCCTGCCTAGTCATTTAACCTACAATGGCCTGAACCCTTTGCTCATATTGTGTGCTCATTATGTGTTGTCCTTTAGCATCATCAATCATCGTTGAATTTTCTTTGCCTTTTCTTTTCAACTGTCACTGAGAAAAGGAAAAATAGAAATCCTGGAAATGGACGATGATTTAATGTCAAAGAATGAGGAGAAACATGGAAATCATGTTTTGTGGGATCATTCACTGCCTCAAGATGTTTGGGAAAATGTATTTCTTTGGCTTCCGTTAGAATCCATATGTAGGTTCTCTCTAGTTTCTAAGGAATGGAGAGCACTCATGTCTTCCACCAGATTCTTTAGGCGTTATAGCAAAACAAGGAACAAACATCTATGGATACTTGTAAATCATGACAGTGGTCATCATTGGCTGAGATACGACTGTTACAATAGGACATGGAAAATTATCAACTTTTCATGGTTATCATGCTTTGATGGGGTATGGTTTGAAGATTCACATTGAGGGATAATATATGTTTTGTTTGAGTGAATTGAGTCACGTTTCAAGGGTATGTAATCCATTGAAGGCTAGAACCTCCTTCAAGATTCCTCGAATCTTATCAGCTAATGAATGACACTTTTATATTTATGTGTTGGAAATTCTAGTTGCGGATGACAAGGGGTACAAATTAGTTCAAGCAGAACACTAACAGATCTAGAGTTAATGTAGGCAATGGTACTATAGAAATTTATGATTTTTATACAGGGACTTGGAGGATTGTGACACAATTGAGAGATTGTTTCTTGTATGGACCCGTTGTCTTCAAGCAACAATTTCTTCTTCTTAATGTCATATGAACCTATGTTGGGTGTGAGAATTGATAACACTCAAGATTATGCTATTGTGCATTTTGTGTTGTTACCTGTAAGATATGGCAGAGACCATTTCCCTCCCTACAGACCAAGGTTTGGTTATATCTAAAGAAAGGGTACTACTTGCAGAACCAATTGTAGATGGGGACCATTTGAAGGACATAATTGTGTTTGAGCTCAAGCTTGAGTTTGGAAGGAGGAGAGGAAATTTTTGGTCTTGGAAATAAATTACAAGGATGCCCCACGCAATGTGCTAGTGCAGTTTTGTGAGGAAAAGGATATTCTTATTTAGTTGCACTATGGTGGGAGAGTTCTTGTGTTTCAAAAAGGTGTTTTCCCGGAATTATCCTCATCCTTTGTTTTCATCTAAAGCAAGGGTCTTGGTCATGGCTGCCAAAATATATAAACATAATTGGCATCTGTTATAACGGTGGCATCGCCTTTGAGCCTAGGTTGATTTAAGACAACTATAGATTTGTTTCCTAAAAAAACTTACATATTTGTAGCATTTTTTCTTATTTTTACTATTATGGTCTATCTTCTAAAATCCAAGCATCCAAAAATGGAAATTTTTATATTTAAGGAACAATTATTCTATATTGGAAACTAATTTTTCTCTTTTAGTGGCATGATTTTCTGATTCATGTGTTTTTGGCATGTTTTTAGAATATTCTGAATTCTATTGCTTTCCATAGTTTCATGCAAAGGCATACTTGACACTCATCTTTATCCCTATTCCCATGCATGTGGTGTTAACTGTGCATTCGAATATGACCATTTGGCATCTTTATTCGATTTGATCATCGATTATTGAATGATCTATTGTTGTTGTGATTAATGATGAGAATTACACCAAGACCTTATAAATACATGTTATTTTTAATTTTAGACAATAATTAGGCCCCCCATACTATTTTTCATTATTTATCAAAAGACAATAGCTTCGGCAGGATTTTCCATATCATGGCCTTGTTAAAAAAACACATTCTTACTACAGTCTGTTGCACATACCTAAAATCAAAAATTAATAGCAACCAATGATATATCCTTGATTATTAAATATAATGTATTTTTTCCTTATTATTAAAGTTATTAATCTTTCCCTTCCCATCAGAAAAACACGTGGAAGGATTTCGAGCCTCCCCAAGTCAAAAACATTCACTGGACTCTAAGTCTGCAAAATGAACGATTCAATAAAGTTTCGGGTCCACGGTGTCGGTGAGGCAAGGCAGAGTGGCAGTGAGTAATCAAAAGATACCATGTGTCATTTTCCTATTCCTCCGAGTGGCCAAGTGTCACACATTCCAGGAACTTGAGTGTAAAGGTAAGGCATGCAAAAGAATTGAAAATTTTTTGGGCCACATTACAGTCAAATTCGATAGAGGGTACTTGTCAAACAAGTTACAGGAGATTCACCATTGTATTTCCAAATATTTTTTAATATTTTTACCATTTTCGCCAAAAGAACGAAACAAGGTTTAAAGGGATATTCGCTAAAACCATGAAACTAGTTACATGTATATTCGCCAAAACCACGAAACTAGTTACAAGTATAGTCACCACGATTTCTATAAGTTCTTTTCAGGGGGGTTCCTTAACATTTTCCCTGACAATTTTTTAATCAAGTGTGAAAACATTGTCCTTTGGATAATTCCATTCCAAAAAGGGGTTGTGACATTGGTGCATTGAGAACAATGGGATGGGAAGGCATAAAGGAAGCCATAACTTGTAGGGTGTGAGAGAGTAGTTGTAGAGGTTTAACATCAATGGCTCAACTTGTTTAGTAATGGAAGAAGGGGAACTGGCTCCAAGAGTCCCTACAAGGTAGTAAGTGGAATTTAGTTGATGTTAAACACCACAAGAATCCAAAGTGTTTTTTGGTAACCATAGTCCAACCATCATTGGTAGCAATGGAAGATTTATTTTCTTCTGAAACCTTATCCTGCATACCTTCCAAGAAGTAGTTATTAAATGGCATTACCAAATCATATGGTCTAAGAATTGGTAGTGGAAGAAATTATTTGATAGGTTAACATATAAGACACAATGTGAGAAATAAGAGTCACCAATATTCATATCAATAGTTTCCTTGAAGGTCCTTGCATAGTTTGATATGAATGCAATCTTGCTTTTGTGGGAGGGTTGCATATAAATCTGGTTGTTCAAGACAAATGAAATGCCTAATGGGTTTGATGAGCTTATTAATAAATCTATAAAGGGGAAGAGGAAGGACAATGAACTCTATCCATATTGGGATTTTGAGCTTGGATTTTTCATAGACTTGAAAATGCATTGTGTAGTGTGAAAAAAAAACTAAAGCATTACGAATGAACCATGCACCATGGTTGACAATAGCTTTATAGTTTTCAATGTTGTTAAATCGAAATAGAAAAAATCCTTTGGTCAAGTTTTGAACCCCCTCTATCTTTAATGAGCTGACATGGGATCTTGAATAAACCCAATTCATGTAACTCTCACTAGTAGTACTTGTAGGAGATGGTTCTTGTAAAAGCACCTCAGATCATATGGCTCTTCCAAGAATTTCATCGTGTAAGTTCTTTATCAAAAGTATGTTTTGATGACATATTTGTGTTCCTTTTTTAAAAATATACACTTTCAAAAAATGGCACTCGATTTTGAGTTCATATGCGAAAAGTTATGGCCTCTGCAAGTTAGAAGACTATTCCCTGACATAGAACAACATCAGAAGTTGCACATTCATTAGTGGTGAGCATGCATTAGTTAGTGGGGGTTGCACGTTCATCACTGTCAAATGCACATTAAATAGTGATAGTTGATTGTTAGTCACTTTCAAACATATGTTCGATAACGGTGGTTGCATAACTGCCTCATATAGAAGGCGCCAATTCCCTTTTTGGGCTTGAAAAAGTGAAAATTTTAAATGGTTGTAAATGTTTCAACCTTCCCTAAGCTATTTTTGGAATTTTTGGGCAGTTTTCTAATGCAAAAGGAATCTTTCTAAGTCTGATGGATGTCAACAATCATCAAGAATGTAATAGGAGTTATTGAACTTGGATTCCCATTGTTGTTATAAGCAAGTTGGAGTCTTTGTCCATGGCTAGCCAATGATTTCCCATTAGTGAGAGGTTATTTCTTGAGGTTGTTTGATATTAGAGGAGCGTTTAGAAGGTGTTAAGCATATGTTGTGTGTGTGTGTGTGTGTGTGTGTGTGTGTGTGTGTGTGTGTGTGTGTGAGAGAGAGAGAGAGAGAGAGAGAGAGAAACTCAGCTCCATGAAGGCCATTAATAGTAGCAACTTGTACATGTTTGTGAATTGTATAGCTAATGGGGAGTGCATTTTTCTCACTCACTAGAGTATTTCCCTTCATGGATTTATCTAGGATAAAATATTGGTGTTCACTTGTTATTTTCATTCCTTCCTTCTCATTTTTTATGTTCTAATATTGTTGCACATTCATTTTAACACTCCATAACTTTGTTTTGTATGTCAATGAGTTATTTTTCAGTCTCTTTATAAGATATGAATCATTGGGGTCTATGCTGGTGAAGTCTAGAGTAGAATATCCACTTGGCTTATGGATTAGATTGGTATCAGAGATGGTTATCTTTTTTTTTCCACAAAAAGGTTTATCTAACACTTTCCACAATTTGTATTAGTTTGTGTTCTTGTGGTGCGTGGTTTATGTGGATGATTATTACAGAGTTATTGCCCATTACCTAGATGAAAGATGCCAGTGGAGATTTTTTCTTACTTCTTTGGCATCAAGGTGAGTTTAAACGTACCAATATTATGCCTATGAATAAAATGACGGTACAAGGCATGATTGGAAATGATGTTTGATGATGACCATGACACTAGTATTTGGTGGACGAGAAAACCACATTAGGAGTGTGTAAAGGTGGACATAATTCCATGCAATTGAGGCATTCATCTTGGTTGATATAAATCCATGTAAGAGGGTTAAAGGAGTCTCCAACAAAGTGCAGAACAAGAAGTGCCAACATGGATTTGAACATAGTTGCCTTGTTAAGGACAAGGTATGGATGTACTCAAGAGCAAATGAGGATTTGAGGGTAAAACTAAGAGCTTAAGCCTCTTAGGTTATGCTATTAAATTGGATATGGATCCTCTTTATAAAATTAAGTTTTCCTTTAAATATTGGAATCTTATGTTTCTTTTAAATCCTTCCATGCTCAACATTGAAGTAAATATTTTTCTCCTCATAGGCCAAGAGGAGTTAGATAAAGATGTTGTGTTACAGTTGAAGGAAAGAACATTAGGAAGAGAAGAAGAAACAAATGTAAATTGGGTCAAAAAAAATCGAAATAGATCCAAATGCCATCTAATTAGAGATGGGGTTGTAGAGAAGCTTTATTTGAAGGATACACACTTGGAAAGTTGATTTCAATAAACCTTCTTCTTGAAAAGGTGATCGTTTGAGTACACATGCTACACCTCTAAGAGAGGGAGGTGAAGTGGGGATGGGTTTTCCTTTATTTGAATCTTCTAAGAACTTAAAAGCCTCAAATTGGGGATTTATGACCCGAAATAGGATCTTGAATAATCCTAGTTCATGTAATTCTCAGTGGTAACCACTTGTAGAAGATGGTTCTTGTAAAAACACATAAGGTTAGATGGCTTCCAATGCTTTTAGCATGTATGGACTTTCTCTAAAGTATGTTTTGATGACATCTTTGGATTCTTCTATAAAAAATACACATTTTTTAAACAATGACACCTGATTTCGAGTTTGTATGCAAAAGTTATGGCCTCTAGAAGTTAGAGGACTTTTCTTTGACATAGAACTGCCTCGACGGTTGCGCATTCATTAATGGTGAATAAATATGAACATCAATATAAAATTTGCATTCAATAGCAGTGGTTGCGTGTTCATCACTTTCAAACACATGATCAATAGTGGTGATTGTGTAACTGCCTCCTACAGAAGGCGGTTGTTCCATTTTTAGGCATAAAAAAACATGAATTTAAAATAGTTGCAATGTTTCAACTTCTCAAAGCTAGTTTAGATTTTTTTGGACAATTTTCTAAGGCTAAAGGAATCTTTCCATATTTGATGGATGTTAGCAATCATCAAGAAGTGGAAGAGGTGTAAAAGATGGAGATGTATGAAAGTAGGAAAATTTTAGATTCTCGATTTTGGTATAGAAACGTTGGAAAGTTCTTTGGTCCATGTTAGCACACAATTACTTTTCACCAAGTAGACAAAGAAGGTTGTTTCTGGACTGTGTGTCAATAAAGGACTGCTGGTGCTAGAGGTGTTAATGCATAGTTTGTATGCAAGCTGTTTCGGACGAAAAGAGCGAGCACGAGAGAAACAGAGAGAGGATGGGGAGCCTGTGATACGAAGACGGAAGGTTGAGGAGAGAGAAAAGAGCAGAAGAGGAGGTGGAGGGAGAGAGATGAGACGGGAGAGCGTGACGAGGATGAGGACGATGAGAGAGGAGAGAGAGAGAGAGAGAAAACTTCAAATCCATGATGCCCATTAATGGGATGTAACTTTGTACATTGGTTTGTGATTAACATAGTTAATGGGGAGTTCATTTCGTCACCAACTGCAAGTAGTATTCCCATGGGTTTTCATGATAAAAATATGGTTAGTCGCTTGTGCTATCACTTCCTTGTTTCTCACATTTGCGTATGGTTTATGTAAAATTCGTTGCACATTGCATTTTCAGCCAGCCCATAACTTGTCTTTACCTTGTAAATGAGGTATATTCTTCCAAATAATGGTTTGTAACACTAGGAATCATGTGGAGATGGTCCTTGTGTGGTGTAAGTCTTTCAGTGTGAGTAAATAGTCCCACTTGAGACTATAGATTAGATAATTGACAGCATGGCCCGAAATTACCAATGCCTGTGAAATTATTGTTACGCAATACACTCTTGTGGGGAGTGTCAAGTCAAGACCAATAAAAACCCAATCAACAGGTGGAATAGTTTCGCAAATCCATTACATTCAGGTGTAAATGGATTTTAGGTTAGAAACTAATACCTCGTGGACAGAATTTTGGGATCAAATCACTCATATACATCTTTGTGCCACCGACTAATCGACTAAAAGCGTCCAGTCGCTATACATACCATACTTCAAAATGATTTGCAAGGGATTGGATTGATGAGTATGACACACTAATTAGTGAATATTGTTAAGACCTGTCCATCCTAAGGGCTTCTTGAACGTGATCGACTGATCAATGTCAAGACAAACCGTAGGATAAAATTGAGATTTCTTGTCTAGATCATTTACAAGATGGGCAATTCTATCTACCAGTGACCTATAAGTATACTACAACGTAAAACATTCCTTCAACTTCGTAACTATTCCCAAATACACATTTACAAGGAAAAACACACATATATTATAAAATTTGTCTTATAATGATTATTTTTGAAATTTAAAGGTGGTGTGTTTACTGAAACACAATGTCATGTAAGGAATACACATCTACCACACGGAAACACAATATACTATTTCCTTTTTGGGGCAGTGCTATTATCTACTCTAAGATGTGTTCAAATTTCTTTATATATACAAGGCTAAATGGCAATTAATGTTTCTAGATTAATCAGGGTGTAATAATACACAATATAGATTAGTGGGTAGACTTGTAGTCCACAGATTTACCATGCCATTTCTTAAAAATATGATAGTGAATATTATTTGTGACGAGCAGTCCTCGAATTTCAAAAATATCGTCCCTATTTGAAAGTAAAATTCTGTGATGGTATCAGCTCTTTAACGTAGAAGGTAATTTCTAGAAATGATTTTTATTAGATATATGATATATCTGCACACACATATATGATATAAGGAATTATATTGTTAAAGCAATCCCTTAAAAAAAATTCACCAATAATATACGATAAAATCACATAAATAACAGATTGTCAATTTCCACAGGGCCTTTGTCGAAGATTTCTTCAAAACAGGTGTACTCCTTCCTTATCATTTTCCATATTCTGTATGTACATTTACTTAAATAGGAGAGTGCAGACAATTTTTTTTTTTTTTCCCCAATGTGAATCGAGGCTGGCAAGTATAATGTACTTCCTCTTCTGGGCCTACTTCTTTTCATAGGTATAAATCTTAACAGCTGTTCAAAATTAGGTTATATCGGACCTAAATTATTTCTTGCTTCTTAATATAGGGGCGGAAGAAAAAAGAATGGGTAATCTTCCAGTAAAGATATGAAATCGGATGTACCTTAGAAGACTATTTCACGCATACTTACACAAAGCATTCGTCTAGGGTTTTTTAAAAACAAAAACCCAAGTCGTGACCATCGAAATCAGTAATTTACGAACATTGCATACAATGTTACACAAAAACACTCTCCGCATTTCTGTTCCATCGTAAATTTTTCCTTCATGCTGTGTAAAACAGTTGGCGTTCCCACCTGCGCCGCCTGTTACAATGTGATTCTGCAAACAAACTGGGAATTCCTGGCACAGTGAACCGCGCATATTGAAACCCTGGGGCGCAGATGCGAATACCCTGCAAACCCTCCTCCACTAGTGTTTTACTCCCTCCATCTGAGATGACAAGGTAGATTTAACGCCAGCGTTGCGTACCGGTATAAAAAAAAAAAGAAGAGGAAGGTAGGTAGCAGCGCGAGGCGAGATTTCTCAATAAACGAGAACCACAAGAATTAGTCTGCCCCAGCGATTCCGGAGAACGGCACACGGGATGATGATCTAGGCACACTGCGGAGAATTAAATAAACAACGGACAAGAGTGATGTGGACAGAGCTGTGTGACAGACCAGGGACATGACCACGCTCAACGATGGCCCGGACTCAGACGGTAGATGGGGCAAAATTGGGGGAGTGAAACGGGGAGATCGTGGACAGCGAGGTTGCGCGACGTCTAAAGGCGAAAGTATGTAGAATGGGGGGATACACTGGTGGGCATGCGACTTAACTGGGAGAGGGTATCAGTGGGCACGAGGATCCGGTTAAGCGGACAGGGTACGCATTGGAAGCTCTGCTGGGGTCGCGGAGGAGCTCTGGACACGACATACGTCGGTCGCTGCGCTTGGTGGTTCAGCTCTCCACGGGGAAGGCTACGCCAAATTGTCACGACTCCGGAAGGAGAATCCCGATCAGCGCCGCCAAGGTGTCTCTTAGGAAGTTTTGGGAGGTAAGAGCCAAGGTTCGATCTGACGTGGAACTCTTTTATGCTTTGTGGTACGTGACGTGGATTGGGATTTGATTGATATGTCAGAACTGATACATGAAATGGTTTTTTAGTACATCATAGAGGAATAAAAGGTTCCAGCAAAAAGATTTGGGGGGTTCTAGTGTTCTGTTTGATATGGACTCACTCTATGTTCATTGTATATAACATTTCTCTCAAAAAACTAAATTTATTTTATTTTTCGGGAATATTTGACATGGAAACTAAGACAGCATCCCCGATAGCGGCAGGCAACCCTGCATAATTGCAGGTGTAGATGGTCTCATACATTTTTTTATGTATTTTTGCGATTGCATATATAAATTAGCAATCTTATGTAAAAAAGGTGAGTGGGCGGTCCACATACAGAAGGGCAACCGCAAGATTACAATTTATA
>JAHRHJ020002359.1:0-12655 GCA_019776745.2 Taxus chinensis | reverse complement strand
ACCAAACTTGAGCTCTTCTCCATCACTCTAAAGGGAGGGTTTTAGGAGGGTTTAGAAAACTGCTTGCCTTCTTAAGGATCATTCATAAATATTTGATGTCCATTTGACCTCATATTCTTGCTTTGGATTCTTAACTCCATGTACCATCATCCCTGAAATCCTCAGGGTCCCATACACATCTCACACATGTGGGTGAGCAAATGAAATTCACCATCAAGTTGGTTTTTACCTCCTTAGGAACTTAGTAGAGCCAAAAAATGTATTTTCTTTCTTCTCCCTTTGAGTTTTGACTTGAGCCTTTGTCCACAACACTATGATGACCTTCTTGAACATGTCCCAGGCTCAGTTATCTTTGCACTTGTATGTAACTCATCATCTACCATGAATTTTCCATGCAAACCTAAGTGTATACACAACTCATGGAGTGTATGTATATATATGTATTGACATGTAGGAATCATCATTGATGAGATTCATACAAGATTGATCATTTGAGGTATTATAGACACAGAATGTTCCATTATTGCAAGTCTCCAAACTTCTTGTTATTGTGATTTCTCAACAAGACTAGATATGTCTGAGCATTAGAAGCTATCAGTTGAGCTTGTTTTAACTCAGAGTTCAGGATCCTTACTTGTGCTTGATGATGAATACACTCTTTCACCTTAGAAACAATATCATTTCGTTCCTCTACAGTGCCCTCAATGGATTTGCTTAAAGTAATCTCCAAGCTCTCGTTTGATGTTTAAATTTTTTGTTCATAAACAGGTTCAATGTCTAGTTCTAGAACTGATAGACCTGCAACCCATTTGATCAGATCCTATACATGTGTTCTAAAATCCAGATGAGTGTCTTGACACACTCTCTATCATGATATCCAAGCCTTGACCATGCTTCTCTATTATGTGTCAGGATGCCTTGGATCAACAATATTAGGTCTTCATTAGAATTTGTGGTAGTTGACGTGTCTTCAGTTACGATTAGCTTTGTTATAGAGCTCTAGAGTAAATGACCCATTGTATTCACCCTTGCAATTAAGCCTTGGACATAATGATGATCCATGTCATCATCATGTAAAATGCATCCTTTGTACCTCATGGCATATTTTTCAATGTGATGGTATTCATACACATATTTTGATTCATTATGACAACACCATAGGCTTGGGTACTCACATGCTTATAAAAGGGTCCTATGGCATTGATGGATAACCACCTAGATCATGTCTAGCCATTTGTTACATTAATCGAAAGGAACTAGAGAGAATTTTTCCAAGGGGTGTAAAATGATGTTCATGAACTCAATCGGAAATAGTGTCTATGGATAAATGATATGATCAATTTAATGTCAACACTCAATCTCAGAGGACTTGTTGCCCATATTGTGGCTATTGTTTTTAATCTTCATACCATGGTACTAGAAAATGGATTAGTGGCTCAACTTTAAATTATGCACATTGACATGTTTTTCAACTAGTGTATAGGTCATAATTACCTCTATAGCACCATTTTCAATAAGGTCTTGGATGTAATCCTCCTCAAGTATATCTACATTTGTCTATTTGACCTGACTCACATCACCTGCGATTAAAATTGTAATATGTGTTATTGGTTGATACCAATTTAGCACCTAGTTTCTTGAATAATCCTTTTAGGACTTTTTTACATAATAGGGTAAGTGACCATATGTAAGATCATTGATAATTATTGAAACAGATGCTTAAAGAGACTCTCTTAATGATCATTCTACCATTGTCGTCATTTGACTAATCACAAGGAAGAGTTAGTTTATCTTACATAGGATCCCATATGGTGGATGGTTTAGACCCAACATCATTGCTTTAGATTCGAGTTACCTTCTGTAGTGTTGTGCACATGCCTTTGATTTTCATGTGACATTCAAATCATTGACAACCATTATACTTGTTCCCCATTGGACGTACCTCATGAAAACATCAAAAAGAATTCCATTGTATCCTCCTTAACACCTAGATTATATTTTCTTAGAAGGTTATAGACAACTCCCCTGCCTTTACTTCAATGATGGATTTTCTCAGACCTATTGGTCACTTTTTCAGATTACTTCTTCAACAACCTTGAGGTATACCCTGCAGTATTGTCCATCTTAACTCATATACATTGTAAAGGTTTGTATGAAGATATTGCACCATCCTATGTTACTCCTCTCAGGGATTTTGAGTACTCTTAACTCCTTGTCAATTCATTGATCATCATTCACAACTCATCAAACTTTATGCTTAGATTGATAATAGTCAAGCTTTTTTCTACATGTACTGCACAAATCCATCATATATGACCACTCTAGAGTCATAAAGAAATTTAGAGACTCTACATAATCCTTGTAGAGGTCTTATTAAGTAGTTAATTATTCACTTTAGACAGGTGTATGGACTAACACAATCAGCTTGACTCCTCCTATACATTTGTTAGAGGCATCACTAGAAGGCCCATAATATACCATATATAGTCACTTGCATGGCATGCTCACACACTAAAACACTCTTCATTTTTGTCTTTCAATTTCTTCCCAGTGTATTTATAAATTCTTGCGTCTCAAATCATCTGTGGATGAATAATCACTTCGTACAAACATGTCAATACATGATTCAAAGATTACTGGCACAATAGCATAAAAACACAATTCATTCACAGGACATTACCTGTAAAACATTGATTTCTCTTTGCATGTGATGGTTGTGTCAAGTCATCATATTGATTGACCGACTTCTTCATGAAAATGGTACATCCTTTCTCCATGGTAGAAGCCTCGAACATTATCAACATAATAAACATATTGAATTCTTATAGAGTTTCCTCATTAGTACATGGGTGTTAACATTAGCCTACAGACCCTAAACACTTTTGAAGCATCTTGATTCTTATAATTATCCAAACATGAGTATCATGACCCTTTGGATAACTCAAAGCTACTTGTTTTGTCACATTACAGTTTATTCATATAATATCAACTCTTCATGATAATGTCTTGTGTGAATCCACCATTTTTGTATGATGCAGACCAAAAAGTCATACCTGTGATAGATTAAATCAATAACATTAGAAGAACAATATTAGTGCTCAATGGACAGTATGGGAACACTTCAATTTAACTTAAACTCAACCCTTAGAAGATAGACTGGTCATAGCATGTAAGAAGGGACTCAATTTCAAATCATGACTCTTAAGGATAATTTCTAAGAGGAAGGTGGTAACCTTTCTCAAGTTATTTGATTTCCTGACTCTTAAAAAATTAGGATAAGATCAAAGGAGTCCACTAAGATGGATTCATATGTGCTCACCTACACACATGACCATAAATGTAATTCTTAGGAGACTATATACCTTATACAAGGTTATTGACCAACTCCTAACAACATGAGTGTCACTATGGCAGGTTGTTACCACATTTGAAACTCTCATGCAAGACCTTTGAAAGGGTATGACTCAACACAAATGAGTGTTGACTAAGAAAGAGACTTATGGATTTGACAATCAACCTCAACTTGATAACAAAATGACCTTAATACCTAACCAAGAACACATAAGAATTCACATGGATAATCATTCATTGAATGCATTTTACTTGACTTGAATCAATGCATGACGAAAAGGTCATTATTACTGTATTTTCTTCAAACTCATAGTGAGAGCACATATGAACTTCTTCATAGGGAAAGTGATATAATTAAATGATATTACACAAATATACCTCATGAATGCTTTAAAAGACAGGAGTCAAGAACATGTACTTCAATGATTCTAGACAACATTTAGTGAATGACCTCATTCTCCTTCATCCTTGACATCATAGATGGTAGAACCGAACTTTTTTTGAAAGCTTCATTTTCTTCTTTCTTACAAAAGCTTTGACTGTATACTTATCTTCTTCATAAGAATTAGATCAAGGTTTGATGGATTTGATGATCAAATGAATTATCTTGAGAATGTTTAATACTTATTCACTAAACTCTATGATGATTGTACTTAAGTTCATATGGACTATACCTTCTGAACAAGCTCATATCAACTACATCTTATTACTCATCTGATTAGCATACAACTTGACAAGATGGTGCTTCTTGAAGGTATCAATCAGACCATCAACATTAAATCTTCTTGAATAAAACCACACCTTTGTATGATCATGAGAAATATTCACATACACTATTCATAACTATGAAAACTTACTTAAGTGAATCAAAAAAAATTGGTTGCAGACATTAAGCAAACCCTATCTAATTTCACTTGTTTTCATGGACTCCTATACATTGAAGACTTATAACAATGTGTGGCTTCAAAATACTTTCTCTGCCATACGTGTCAGAAATATATCCGAGTGAGATGGACTATGACTAGTTTTCATACTTTCGACAAGACTATATAAGGAATGAAGACATATTTTATTTCAAAGGATGATCAACCATGATTAAATACCTTACACTCTTTATGAATATTTCTCATAACCTCATATACAAGCTAGATATGCACATAGACACCTTATGAGGGGCTAAACAAACATACCTTTTGAATTCTCAAGGACTTTTGCAACATTGTGAAGGTTCCTTGATTAGCACACATACTTTTGATAATGCATCTTTAATAACACTATCATGCACTTCCTTCAATAATAATTTCCTTCTCGAATCTTAAAGAAGACACACAATGCTTGTTAGATCACTAAAATAGTACATTTTCATGAAAAGATCTAAGAAGAGTCTATAAAAGGGTTTGTCTTTGCTATGATCTCATTCGAACAAGGAAACATGCCCCTTTAGTAGTTTGATATGTTTCAATGACCTATATCTTCATAGATGGTCCTGATTGAAGACAAATGGTTAGAAAGTTTTCTTGCAGTGAAAATATTGTTAGGTTGTGGAGCCTATTTTCATGTGAGAAAGTGTTAAAGAATTATACACTAAGAGTACTGTACACTTTCCACAGTTGTCTTAGCAAGGGAACATAGTCAAACTTGTCAGGGGCCAAAGTAAAGGTTACCAAATTTTAGTAGTCTACAAGTTTGAGTTGGTAGTAAGTACCTCTAGGTTCAAATTTCAAATTAAAAGACTATACAATCGGGAAACATGCAATTTTACTCATATGGACGGGATTTTTGACCCATAGGTTTATAGGAAATCATGGTTTTAATACCCATGGTTTTCTAAAACTGCTCAAGCAGTTGTCTATAATATGGTTTTACTGCATATGGTAGGTATCCAATGTAACATTGCAGATGTGTTTTGAATTCGGGTGTGAATTACTAGTAATCCAGTTTGTTGAGGCATAGCTCCAAACAGATCTGGGTATTGTATTGAGAGAGAGTTGGCTTGTAATAAAATATGAGAGAGTGATTATTGGTGGATGTAGCCCAAATTGGGTGAACCACATTAAATATTGTCTTTGTGTTGTGTTCTTTTATTTTCTGCACTTTAATTTGAGATCTGTGATATTTTTCTGCATATTAGTTTATATTGTTGTTATTCTGTGTGGGATTTTTCCAAATATTTTATCCCTTATTTCCTAACAATTAGTATCAGATCTTGGTTTGGTTTGCTGAAGCGTTGAATCGTAGGGAAAATTTTAGCTTGAGTGGGAGATATGGAAGATGATGGAAGATCAAAGGTTGATAAATTCAACGGGTAGAATTTAATTCTTTGGAAGATACAGATGGAATATTACCTTTATCAGAAGGATATTTATATTCAGTTGTCTGAAAAAGGTGAACAAACACTTGAGCATGATAGATGTGGAATGGGATTTGTTGGATAGGAAGGCACTTGAGACAATTCTGCTATGCCTTGCATCTTTGGTATTATTTAATTTTTCAAAGGAAAAGACTACAAAAGAACTTATGGATGCATTAGGGAAGTTATATGAAAAACCCTCTACCTCTAAAAAGATATTTTTAATTAAAAAATTGTTTAATATGAGGATGTATTAGAATAGTTCAGTAACATAACATTTAAATGATTTTAATATGGATGTGAATATAATAACTTCATTTATAATAGAATTTGATGAAGAAGTTAGGGATTTATTAATTTTGTGCTCCTTACTTGAGAGTTGGAATAGCTTGGTAATGGCGGTAAACAACTCGGTTCCAAATAACTCAAATTTCAAGTTTGAGGACGTTGTAGTGGTGATTCTTGTGAGGAAATCATGAATAAAAATCTCTGGGGAATCTTCTACTTTAGGGAGTTCTTTGACATTGGAAACTAGAGGGAGAAAGAAGAATAGAGGAAGCCATGGAAAATAGGAAAGATCAGGAAATGTCAAAATCCAAAAGAAAGATAGATATGTTGGCACTATGGAAAGTTTGGGCATGCAAAGAAGGACTATTGGGATCTTCGGGACAAGAAGAAATAATAGGAAGAAAACAAGGAGGTGAATGTGGTAACAAGTAATATCTTTCAGGATGCTTTGATTTTTTCTTTGCACAATATTGTTGAATCTTGGGTTTTAGATTCGGGGGCTTCTTTCCATGCTACTCCACATAGGCATTATTTTGTTTATTATGTTCAAGGGGATTTTGGGCATGTTTTTCTTGGTGATGATGGGCCTTACAACATATTTGGAAAAAATTTTTTTTAGGTTAAGATGCAGAATGAGAATACATGGTTATTGAATGATATCAGACATGTGCCTACATTAAGAAGAAACTTGGTATCAATGGGTCAGTTTGGAAATGATGGTTGTATTGTGATATTTAAACTCTTGGTATTAACAAGGGTGTTCTTATGGTGGCAAGGGGTAAAAATGTTGGAACCTTGTATTTAACCACTGATAGCACTAATTTTTGTAATCTTTTGGCTTCAGAAGTAGATATAACATTGTGGCACTATAAAATTTATCATATGAGCCATAAGGGCATGGAGATCATAAAGAATAATTTTCCCAGATATACAAAAAAGGTTTGGAGTTCTATGAGAACTGCATATATGAGAAACATAATCAAGTAAAATTTCTCAAGATTGGAACTACAAAGTGATCAAACAAGTAAGTTAACCATTGCATTCACTGACTGTGTGGGAACACATGTATCATAAGGGGTTGAAAATTACTACTTTTATTGATGAAACCAAGGAAAGGGTCAATTTCATAGAACACATCTCCATGTATTTGTTCACATTAATGTTACAATGGAGCCACAATTATCAATTAGATCATGAAAACCAGGTACTTAAGCTAAAATGTTTCAGGTCTTAGATAATGGAGTACAGAGTCATTGTAGCACATGAATTCTAATGGGGGTTATTTTTCTAAACATAATCCACTAACAAAATGAGCAGTTATACCCATAACTATTCACAAGCCTAGTACTTATAAGGGTGTCAGGGACTTTCCCTTCACCGCCCATGGAACTTTTTAATAGCATGAGGTGTACATCAAAATAGCCTCGTACTTTTTGCATAGAAGTGGTACAAAACATCTGTACTTGATAAACAGATTACCTAATAATATCCTTTTAAATATCTATTATGAAGGCATACTAAACTAATGCTGTGTATTCTCAAAAAATATCCATTCACTTTCTTAAGAGCCTTTGCATGAAGAACACTCCAAGTCTAGTTTTAGCATATAGATAAGGATTTTGATAGGACTAAGTCCTCAGAGGCTAAATTCCTATGTATTTTCATACGGTTATCTTGTGATGACTTTGGATACACATGTTGCCCTCCTAAGGACAAATTGTCAAAATCATTATACATGCATGTGTTCTTTATCAACCTTAATTCATGTGATAAGCTTATCAATTCTAGGAACCAACAAGGAAGATATAACAAGAAAGAACATGTAAGAACATTCTTCCGATGAAACTGGGACAAATGGGTGACCTATGAATCAGCTAGGATTTCCTCAAATTTTTGTCCCAAACTCCTATATTGAGAATGTCTTGGTATGGTAAGAAGAGAATTTGAAGTTTTTCTCCTTACCTGGGTTTGACAAATGTCAGATGGTCAATGGTACTGAGGCAAAGAGGAGATTATGATGAAAATAGGCCCATGGAGCACCTTTTCGAAGTCATGTGAGGAACCATGAATAATTGGAGCTTACCAAGTTCTTTTTTGTGTCTTAAGTACATAATTTTTTGGGAAGGATGGTGAAGAAAATTTTCATTGACTCAGCGAGGACAAGTGGCACTATTCAGATTCGATGAGGGAGGGGTCTAGAAATGTGATCAAGGGGGCTAAACTGGCTTGGTTGAGCTCAACGGAGGTTCCCACATGATGGTCTATAAGATTAAATGTGGGATAGGTTCATTTTCATATCCTAAGTGCACTAAAATTTTTTGGAATGGTTGGTGCAAGAAATTTGCTCTTAAACCTAGGAGTGACATTTGTCCATGGGTGATTTGGAAAATTGACTAAAGAACCTAGATGCATTATCTTGGAGAGGAACTTGTTAGAAACTGTAACAAGAGCATCCAGAGGTATTTCAACACTCTCATTAATGATTTATCAGTAAATATTATTTTGAGGAGAATGGAATGGATATTATTCTTCTGATTCTTTGTTTATCCCCCTAAAAATAAATTTTCATAGGATTATAGTTGTCCATGTTGAAAATATGTGGGAAGAATTGCTTGGATTGGGGAAAATGTGAAATAACCATCAATTAGGGCTTAGAAATACCTTTCATATGAAATCTTTATGGGGCTCCCAAAATCACTTCCCAAAGCTTAGGGGTTATGACTGTAAGCTCCTTCACCCTTGAAGACCCAATGAGCTGAAATTATTCTAAAACCTTGAAACTTCCTGAAGATCTTCTAATATTTTCATAGGATGTTCCTAGTTCTTCAATATTCCTTTATTAATTTTACACTTTTCCTCTTCTCAAAGGGTGTGTACCATCCTTAGAAAGGATAAAAATAAACATTCCTAAGCCTACTTGAAGACCCACCTTGTGGATTACACCTTGAAAACCACTTGAATGTTATGATTTTCCCTAAATCACATATGGAGCATGTTGAAAAAATTTGGAAAACTGGAGGGAAATATAGGATTGATACAGGGGATAAAATGGCCTAGAGGGGTATTTGGGAATGTCTAGAATGCAAAATTTTGACACTGGGATTAGTTGTCTGATTTTCATTGTGATATTTTTACCTTACAAAAAAAGGACAACATACTAATTTTTCATGTGTTGCTATAGGTAAGGGATACCTAAGAATGTATTTTGGATCTAGGGGCATCATTGGGTTACTTGCATGGTACACCACAGAGGACCTGAGTCATGTGATCATTCCACAGAAGGAAATTTACAAAGAAATTATTTGGTTACAACGATTGCAATGAGGATTTGCAGTGGATAGAGCAGGGAGGAGAGGGGGGAGGGTGCATAGGGTGCATAGTCAGAGTGTTATACACCTGGTAAGAAATATGACTTTCCATAGATAGGACAAAAATATGTACATATAAGGAAAGGATTTCATCAGTACAGTGCTTTGGATGATATATAAGTTGAAGGGTAGGATGAACAGAGACATTCATTTACAAGTATAGTTACTAGCCTCACATAAAGGTCACCTGAACAAGGTGGTCACAATGGGTAGACTGGAGTTGATGGATGAGCTTTGAGTTGGTAGAGGGAATAGTGATGATGGTTGAGAAGACTTGCTCAGAGAAATAACTAGTTTGGAAATGGAGCTGTATTGTCCACCTCCAGGACCATCTTGAGCACTGTTTTTATGAAGTGCGAGAGAAGTTTTGATAGTGCATTGCAGTAGAGAGAAATTGTGATCCTATCCCATACATTATAGACACAGTTGTATTCTATGAGGGGCTAACTCAGGGTAAATTTTTTCCATGTCACGAATATTTACATTATTGAATTTTGCATTTGGCAAATGTGAGGAATCGTATGGGTGGAATTTTTGACCCATAGGTTTATGGGCAAGTTTTGGCCCCATGGGTTTGGCTCACCATAGTGTTGTAAATTGCTTAAGTAGTTTCATACTTATATGTTTTATGCATATGGTAACAAAAATGTAACATTCGTCAATATGTGTTAATAAATTCTAAGCATATGTGAATTATAATAGAGTTTGTTGAGCATAGCTCCAAACAGATGACGGTACCACATTGAGAGACACGTGACTTGTAATAAAATCTGAGATACATGATTCTTTGGACGTAGCCCAAATTGGGGGAACCCAACATTAAATACTACAATTTGTGTTATATTATTTTATTTTATGCTAATTTTATTTCAACATCCAACAATATTATTTCTGCACCATAGTTTCTACAGATTGCCTAATTCTGTGAGGGATGTTCAGACATATTTTATCCCTTATTTCCTAATTCAGATGCCTTCCTTACAATATAGATGACCGTCAACACCTTGCTTAGGTTCAGTTCCAAACTCGGATAGAGATTTTATGCCCTCAACTGATAACCAAAATGTGGTGGCCTTTTTAGGAAAATCATTTTAAAAAGGGAATATTTTATCTTATTTTAGCCATCCACAAAAATGGGTCATGCAGATGCAATCGACATCCACACCAAATATGGGTACTATATATTAACTAAATAATTAAGCCTTCTTCTTTACTTTCAAATTACAAAGTTTAATAATACACTTAATAATACAAATTTCAAAAACCCTTTTTACTTGCACAATCTTGTGAGGTCTGAGGGGTTAAAAATATTAACCGGGTTGAATGTTAATTAAATAAACTAAATATAAAGTATTACAAAAAATTGTAATAAAATAAAATATAACATAGAGACCAGAATTAACATGGAAAATCTTGAAGGGTGAAAACCCACAGGGAAAGATTTTTCATTAATGATAAACTCAGTCTAATACAATCTCCTTTCCTCACTTCTCTTCTCCCATGAATTTACTCCATGAAATTCACACAAATGTGATCTTATATATCACCTGACCCCACAGGTCAATATAAACATAATAAAATGGGTGTGACTTCTTACGAAGCACCTCGATTTATATAATAATTGATTTATTAAAACTAATTGACATATAAACATATAATTTATACTATAGACATTAAAATATCTTTCATAGCTTGATGCATTAGGTTTCCTAACTGATGTTATACCCTCTTAAATTTGTCTTACTAGTATTCCTTCATGTTTTATAATTCTGGTTAAACCATACTTTATCATCTTTACACTTCCCCATAGTGCTCTCCTTTGAAACCTAGGATTTGTCTACTCACCTGTTTCTCTTTGGCTCTCCAAAACTATCATCGACGGACTTCAAAGCTATCTTCTCTAACTTTCCATATATCTTCAATCTATTGTTTTCTTTTTCTATTTCATCTTTCAAGGATTTCAATTCTTCTTCATACTTGAGGAAAGAATATTATTTGTGTTTTAGGGATTTTGACACATTATCAACATGAGATTCCATATCTTTTAGAGCTTGACCATGTTCATCTTCCATAAACTTGATTTTCTCTTTCAATCCATGAATCTAGGGACTCAACAAACTCAAAATTCCTTTTTCAGAACTATGCTTCAAATAATTTATCCATGATTTTTGCTTCAAATATCTCCTTAAATCTATTCAATACTTGCTCCAAAAGAACATTAGCTACGACACCAATTATTCAAAAACACAAGAAATGAAAGGGGAGGTGTGAATAAGTGCTTCATTTAAAATTTGACAAAACTTATAACAACTTAGCAAGACATTCAATATTGGTCAAAATTTACCATGACAGATCAAATCACATTCAAACAGAACAAAATAATTATGCAAGCACACATGAATATAATGTTTAATGTGGGAAACCCTTAAAGGGAGAAAATATAAAGTTTGGTTAAGAATGCACCATAGAATATACAAAAGTACTTCATCAATTATGCATAGAAGAGTTACAATAATATAGGAGAGGTAGCTCCTATATCTAAGGAAAACCTCCTCCACAAATATCTAACCTGACTCCTATATACGAGTGTGGTTACAACCACCACAATTCACGTATAATCACTTTATAATAACATTATTGTCATAAAACAATAATATAAAAACCTAGCCATAATATTCATCACATCATAAATATCATCTAGCAAATACTCATGTAAATATTAATTTCCTAACATTCCCCCCCTTAATGTTTACATGGTAACAAAAGAACTTTCACACTTCCTTTATAGCCTGCCGCCTCTGCGCGCTCATGATCTTGGCACACACTCGAACTGAAGGTAGAAGAAGGAACAGATCAACTTCTTATCGACCAAGCACTGTCGGGAACACATCTGACCGACGAGGATGGGAACACGCTCAGGAATCATCTGCTTATCAACAGTCACTCTAGGGAACACATCTGACCTAGCAGTGTGGGAACTCAAGCAGGAACACATCTGAATAGCCTTCAATGGTTTTTAGGAGGCTAACCAAAACCTAGGTATGAACAGGAACACATCTGACTGTTCTACCTCATCAAGCCTCATGATGCTGCGTCTCACTGTGTTATTTGTTCTGCACTATGTTTTTGCATTTGGGGAAATAGGAATAACCACATACTCAACTGAAAAACTAAAAATGGAACATTGGATCATGTTGATCATGTTCCCCCCTCAATGTGAACATTTCACTTATTCAATCCTAAACAGAAACTCTAAAATCATACTGCACACAACAAACTGCAATTCTAAAATGAAAGA
>JAHRHJ020002358.1:0-12668 GCA_019776745.2 Taxus chinensis | reverse complement strand
CGGAGCCAGCCACAATTTGTAAGATTTGCTCCATGGAAGGGAGTGGGTAATGGTCCTTGAGAGAGGCTCTATTCAAGTCTCTGAAGTCAACACACAATCTGATCTCTCCACTCTTCTTTCTGACTGGAACTAAGTTGGCAACCCAACTAGAATGCTTGATTGGGAATATGATCCTTGACTCAATCAGCTTGTTCAATTCTTTCCTCATGAGAGGCTCCATGTGTGGATTGACTGGTCTTTGTTTCTGCCTGACAGGCTTAGTATTTGGATCCAATTCAATGGTATGCTGAGCTAAGTTGGGATTGAAACCTTTCAAGTCTTCATAGCTCCAAGCAAACACATCAGGGAACTCTTGAAACAGCTGTATGAACTCATACCTTTCTTGTTCAGTTGTCATCTTTCCAATTTGCAATGGTTTGTTCTGTTCCACCAAGATGGATACTGAATCCTCTCTCTTGACCTGAATGTTTGCTTTCTCCTTTCTAAACTGATCATTGGGATTAAAAATAGACTCCAAAGTGATAAGTCCCTTGGGCAGCTTGTTAGTTCTCAGCTGTACCACTTGGTCACCATACTGCTGTTCCAATTTTTCTTGATTCTTGGCTGAGAACTCAGCTTCTTCTTGCAAGAAATGGATGATTTGCTGGTCATTTTCAAACACTTGCCAATTGACATTGTTATCCGGCACTGAAGGCCTCACAATCACGTGGATGTTTGGCTGTACCTTGTCTTGTTGAATGCTTTCCACAATGTCAAAGGCTGCCCCTACTGCTGCAAGCCTGTCAGCAGCTTGATTCTCTTTCCTAGGAATGGATTTGATGCCAAAACCTTCAAAATCTTCCATGAGGTCCCACACCCTGTTCTTGTAGCACTTGAGTAGATCATTCTTGGCAGCATGCTGTCCCTTGACCTGATTTACAATCAATTCACTGTCACCAAAGACTTGCAAATTCTTTATTCCTCTTCTTGATTGCCCAATGCATCCCTTGCACCAAGGCTTCATATTCAGCAGTGTTATTGGAGCATGCAAACTGAAATCTAAAGCTGAATAGTACTTTATACCTTGAAATGAAACAAGCATGGCTCCACCTCCTGCACCTTGTCTACTCCTTGATCCATCAAAAAATAGCTGCCATACCTCATTGTCATCTTTGTGGTTTGGCTTGGTGATGCTAGGAATAGGCTGATTTTCTTCATGTATGCAATAGACCCCTAGCTCAGATTCTTCCACTTCTTGATAAGGATCAAAAGCATGTACCTTGTTTGCCCATTCATCAAGAGTTAGATCCGGGATGCTTCCAACCTTGGTGTCAGCTTCATCAGTGCTTGGGTGATCTTCTTGATCAAATGCTGAACAATTGGCATTGATCTGACTTGGAGTGTAAGGCTCAATGTGGAAGTTTGCAATAGGTTCAGACCTGATTGTAGCCTTAGTTCCATACCTCGTTCTGAACAGCATGTGTGACCAATCAGCAGACAAATATCCCCCAATCTTGGCTGTGAAGTCCCTTGACAAGCATAGGGCAAAGAGTGGTGGAAGGTCTATGACTGATACATCTTGTAAAACAACAACATTTGGACATGCATGCAAGGTAAGACTCAAGTTTCTAATCACTCCAACTATTTACTGCTGTCCCATCTAGCTGCACTACCCCTTTGGATATGTTTCATACTGGAGCCCTAGCTGATCAGCTATTTGTTTAGGCATTACTGAGCTACTTGCCCCGGAGTCTATCATGCAATTGTGCACTAGCTGATTTCCAATGATCAATGAAACATAGAAAGGAGGGGGTTTCAACATTTTACCTTGCTGTCCTCCATGATTTCCCATAGGTTGGGTAGCATTTGTAAGCACTTTGTCTTGCATCTGAACTTGCTGATTCGAAGTTGGCCAGTCCTTCATGGCAGCTTGCAGCAAATCTCTTTGGCCTGGGATAGATAGGGATTCCCACATTGATATATTGACATTTGTCTTCTTCATCTGATCAATGATACTGAATGGTGATGAAGGATCTCTTTGCTGTCCCTTGGTTGGCACATTCACTCCTTGCATGTGGGCAGCAACAACTGGTATTTGAGTTGGCCTAGGGGCTGTTCTTGGCTGCCCTTGTGCATTTGAAATTGGATTTTGTTTGCCAACCATTTGTGGAGCCATAGAAGGTTGTGAGATTGGTTGGGGCTAATGGCTGTTCTTCACCCAAATTCTCCTTTTTGACCTTGTGTTGGCTGCAACACCTTGAGAAACTGCCTGATTCATGCCACAAAAATCCTTCTGCTTGCCAATTTACCAATGTGGTGTCATTTGGGGCTGATTGCTGTTGGAATGTTTCTTGTTGTTGGTTGTTTCCTTGACTGCCCTCACCCTCCACACCAGTAGTTGTCACCATTAATGCTTGATTCAAAGCACCATTGAAGCACATGGATTGGTTATGAGGCTCATTGCATGGAAAACACCAATCATACTCCTGAGCAATGTTGTTTTGTGTTGGCACCAATGCCTTAGAGGCAGATATGGCATTTGGATTATAGGGCTGAAATGGTCTATTGGCAGGAGGCCTTGTTTGATTTATATTTGCAGCTGGATTAGGTGGCCTTTGTGGTTGGTATGGCTGCCTGTTAGGCTGAGCTTGGGGCTGATAAGAAGGTCTAAAACCTTGGGCTTGTTGCCTCTTGAGAGTAACCAGCTCATTGCCTAGGTTTTGCAATTGCTTCATGACTTCTTGAAGCTCATTTGGGGCACTTGGAGATGAAGTGGAAGCTTCATTTGAACTCTGATTTCTAGGAGTGGGAGAAGGAGCCAAATTAGGTGCTTGATTAGTGTTTGGGCTCTCTAAACTTGGAAACAATGGCATGGGAGGTCTAGGGGCTAGTTTTCCAACTTGGATCAAACAATTTTCAGCCCTAATGGCAATGTTATAAGCCATAGGGATAGTTATGCCTCCCATGGACTGAATCAACATAGAAATATCAGAATTTAGAGCTTTGAGATAGTAGAGAAAAGCACCTTCTACTGTTGGCCTGACTGCCACTGGAATTCTCTCCCAAGTCTTTTGAAATCTGAAGTTGAAATCAGTCAGCTGCTCATTGGGAGCTCTCTTGATGGTTGTCAGCTGCTCCAAAAGAGACAAGTTGTCTCCCTTCTCTCCAAATTTCTCATGAAGTGCTATACATAGTTGATTCCAATTTGTGATAGAACCAGCTCCAAGGCTTCTAAACCATTGCAATGCTTTACCCTTGAATGAAGATGCCAGTAACTTGACAGCCACTTGCATCTCATTAATTTCATGAATTGCACAAAGGTTAGCAATATCTTTAACATGATCACCTAGAGTAGTCTGATTTTCTCCAGTGAAGTAGGGAATGTTCTTCAAGGCTGAAATAGGAATTGGATGTTGTGCATTGAGGGCAAGTGGGCTGCTGCCTGTGAAGTTGACATAGGGGTTGTTTTGTGCCATTCTAATTGGTCTTAAAACCCTTGTTGACTGAATGAAAGGCCTACCAGGTGGAGGAGTTGAGAGAGTTCTGTTTGGTGGAGATGGAGACCTTTGAATCCTTCTTCCTCTTTGCCTTCTTCTTGGAGATAACTACAGGTATTCAAACAACACTTCTTCTTCTCCAACTCTTGACCTTGTGGTGATTCTTCTCATGAGTTTTCAGGCCTACACTGCTGAAACCAGTTGATTCTTCCCCTTGGAGTCGCCAGATATGCAAATAATAGCTCTTTTAAGCAAGAAAATTGTAGCAGATGCACATCAACTTTGCTGCAATAAAAATGAGACCTCTAGTGTCCCACCGGGTGTGCCAAAACTGTTGTTGCAAATCAGCAGCACCCCTGGATGCAAATCAAGGTTCTAAGTTGATGTTCTAGGGCATCCAGTGTGATTGCACAACATTGAAACCTCTCTCCAAGTGTGGGACTTGAAAAAATGAGAGAGGAATCTCCAGATTAGAGGTTGGTTCCTCAAACTCCTCTGATTAGATCTATTATGCTTGCACAACTGCAAAGGTTCAGATCCTAATTTTACCCTAATTTGCAAGGAGACAGGGATATGAAATGCAAAAATTAAAACTAACTAATAGATGGTGATGCACCAAAGGAGTGGTGAACATTTTATCATGCAAATAGACACAAACCAGAAATTGTAACATAAAACATCATGCACAGGTTGATAAGATATAATTTAGGGTTCTGAAATGAAGCAAACAACACATACAAAGGACTGAAAGCATTCACAGAGCAGTGCATTGTGATTTTTCAACAGTATCAAAACCATGTATTACAACACCAAAGAGGCAGAAAAACCTTTTACAGTCTTTGGATGAGGTCTGATACTTCCAAAATCACTTGTTGAAAGTGAAAGATAGAAGTCTTGCTGTGCCAAAAAAGTGTTCCCCATTTTGAAAAATGAGCCAAATCTAGCTTTTACATTGCATGGGTCGAGTCCAGGAGAGAGAAAATGTGAAAAAACGTGAGAGCCCATTTCTCATTGACTAAAGATGCATTAAAAATGGCATGAAGGTCCTTACAAACCCTTGCCCTGATCATTTTTGACCATATTGGAGGAGAATGCAACCCATTTTGCATTAAAATTGGTTGTTGAAACGTCAGTTCTGGCATGAATGCATACCAGAAGCTGTTTTTTAAATTTCTCTCTCCAAACTGAACCAAAATTCAATATTGAACAAAAGAAACATGGAATCATGTAGAGAATTTCATAAGCTTTCCGTTGATATAAAGAACATGAAAATCTGAGCTCTGGATCGAAAGATATGGCCGATCTGAAGATTTAGGGCACAAATAGGCAAAAATGGATCGGCGGGAAAAAAATTCCCGAATTTTACTTCTTAAATGACACGTGGAAAGGGGTTTTTGGATGCGTAAATCTCTCTCGCTCCACCATGGGATTTCCTTGAAAATTTGGCATGATGTGATTTTGGCCATTTTTCACTTAAAATTTCCCACGCAAAACTCCGCCGAGCCATAACTGGAAAACGTGGATGCAAAATTGATTGGTCTGGAAAGGGGCGCGGGGAGAGACCTTTGCTATTTAGCTTTTTGAGCAGAAACTTTGAGTGCCTAAATTTAATCTAAAAAAGACTGAGGCACCAGACTCTATCAAGAACACAATTGGACAAAAATGTGTCCCACTTTTTATTGGCTCATAGTTATGATTTTTGAAACCTCACCCTTTTAGAAATTTTGGACGTTTCCAAAAAGTGTGACACGTGTCAAAATGATTTGATTTTCCAAAAAGTCTGCCGATTTTTCGTGTCCATCACGTCCATTTGGAAAATGTTCCAAATTAAAACTTGGGATGAAAAACCTTGATCTGTGACCTAAAATGGGCTTCCTTGTCCCTTTTCTACCGATGACACGTAAGGCATATTCTGAAAAGCTCCCAGTTTTTCGGCTATCTGCAATCCCACGCGTCCCTAATGTCCCAACTAAGTCCCAGTGTGAAAGTTCTCCTTTTTTAGCCGATAAAGGCGGTTCAAATCCTAGAAAATTCAAAGCCCAGATTTCCCAAAGTGGATTTTCTAAAAGTTAGTCGATTTTTGTCTCCTTCGGCTAAACCGATTTTTGAAAAAGTCTCTAGGCGATTTTCGGCCCATTTATAATCCCAAAAGAGTCTGATTTAGACTGCCTGTAGGCTGATCAGCCAAAATTCAGCAGGAATGTCCCAACTGTCATAATTTGTTGCCTGGACTAGGACTTAGCCATTTTTCATGATTTTTCCTAGCCCAATCTTAGTTTTTAGCAAAAATCTTCACCTTTTCTTAAAACATTAGTCTTTTCAAAAAACACAGGAGAGTTAGAATAATATGAGGGGACCCTAGAAACATGATTTTTGAATATGCCCTGAATCAATCTTTATTTTCCTGGGAAAGTTTTGAATGTTACAAAAATTACCCTGGGGGGTAAAGAATTGGAAAAAGTAAACCCCAACCACTAAACCCTAAACCCTTTAGGAATTAAACCAAAACCCTAAAGAGATTTTTAAACTCTCAACTGTTTTGAATACACTATATGGTTTCTTAAAAATCCTAACACCTTTAAAATCTTTACTTTTTAAAACTTCCAACTTTTTACTAAACAAGGCTACAACTTTTTGGAAACCCTACGATTTTAAAAAATCTACAAGTTTTTTTTAAACCATAGTGAACCTTTTAATTTCATGACTTTAGGCGTGGCACTTTCAAAATACTAAGAGCCTAAACCCTACAGACTTCTTTAAAAATCTCACCTTTTTCGAAATCCTAAACTGTTTCAAAATCAGGAAACCTTTGAAATCCTAAACTTTTCATAAATCCCAACGCTAAACCTTAAACCCCAACATCCTAAACAATAAGCCCAAAACCCTAAATAATAAACCTAAACCCTTAACACTAAATCCTAAATCCTAAACCCTAAATTCATAACCCTTAATCAAAGGAGCCTATATCCTAAAAACTAAACCCTAAACCATTGAATCCCTGACCCATCAAAGCCTAAACACTAAACCTTCAGCCCTAAACCCTAAACCTAAGACATAAATGGTAAACCCTAAACCCTGAACCTTAAACCCTAAAACCTATACCTTAAACCGTTAGCTCACTCTAAACCCTAAGCCAATCCTCAACCATGAACACTAAGTCCTAAATCCTAAACCCTAAACCCCTACGCCCTAAATCATAAATTCTAATCCCTAAACCCTAAATTTGTCTAATTAAACTCCTAAACCTAAAAAATTATATCTGAAGCCATAAACCCTAAAATGCAAAACCCTCAACCGTTAACCATCAAACCCTTCAAACCCTAAACCCTAGATCCCTAAATGTACCCCTAACCCTAAACCCTAAAACCTAATAATTAAACTCTAAACCTTTATCCCTAAACGTTGATCCTTAATCCATAAACACTAAACAATAAACCCTAAACCCATCAAATTCTTCCCTAAAAACCTAAACCCTAAAAACTACAAAACACCTAACCCTAAGACCCTCTTGAACCCTAAAATCTTAAAATAGTTAGCCCTAAAAGTTGGTATTTTGAAAAAACTTGGAATTTTCAAAATAGCCTAAACCTTTTTTAAAAAGTCACGATTGGTAATCAAAAGCTTGTGATTTTCAAAAAAGACCTACATTTGAAAAGTCTGTAAACCTTTAGCCCTAAACTGTAAACCTTGAAAACATAAGATGAGCAAAAAATGTTGGTTGGGACAGACTAAAATGTTTAATTTTGATACTCAAGTTGGGGTTTTCAAACCTTAAATTTCAGTAAACCAGTTAGGATTTTCGAAAGAGTTCGGCTTTTTCACATTTTTGGAAAGTCTAGGATTTTTGAAACAGTCAATATTTTTGAGAAAAATTGACATTTTCAAAAAAGTTAAATTTTTTGTAAAGACAAGATTTTAAAAATTTTGAGATTTTGGAAAATGTTGTGATTTTAAACAGGTCAAGATTTTTTAATAATTCAGGATATTTGAAAAAGTCTTGATTTTTAATATTTGATAAAGTTGAGATTTTAGAAAATTCAGGAATTTCTTAAAAAGTTGGTTTCTTGAAAAAGTTTAAATATTTTGAAAATGTCACGATTTTCGAAATGTAGTCTATGCACCTAAAATTAGCAGGACCTTAAAAAGGTCATAACATTGCTCTAGGTGTCTGTTACAAAATATCTGTTTATTGTTTAAACCTTCACATGTTTCTTTATGATAAATCTCTACGTTTTTAAAATGTTAGGATTTTCAAAACTTGTTGAAGTCGAGAGTTTGAATATTTTAGATTTTTAAGAAATTATGGAATTTACTTAATTATGTCATGATTTTCCAAAGAAGTTTAAATTTCAAACATTTTAGGTTAAACTAAGTTGAGATTTTCAAGTAAAGTCAGGATTATGAAAAGGTTTGGATTTTACACATTGCCTAAAGTTGGATTTCAAAAAAGTCATGATTTCAAAAAATCCTAAACTCTAGCTACTTGTAAACCCTAAATACTGAGTCTTAAACAAATCTAAAATGTAATCCCTAAATTCTAAATCTTAAACCCTCAATCTTAAACCTCGAACCCCGAACCCTAAAACCCGAGCCCTAAATCACTAACCCTTAAACCCTAAACCCTAAAACATAAAACCTAATTCTTAAACCCTATAACCTTGATCCCTAAAGCCTTGAATCCCTCAGAACTGTGAGCCCTAATCCCTAAACCTAAACCCCAAATACTGAGCCCAAACTTTCCTAAACACTAAACATTAAATTTTACCCTGAGCTCTAAACCCTCAACCAAGAAACCTTAAAATTGTTAGACATTGGAAAAATTTGGTACTTTGAAAAACTTGGGATTTTCAAAAAGTCAAGACTTTTGAAAAAATAAGGATTTTTACTAAAACTTGATATTTTTAAAAAAAGTCACGACTTTTGAAAAAGTTGGAATTTTAAACAACCAGTTGTTATTTTTGAAACATTAAATTTAAAAATGGTAGGGACTTCAAAAATGTCCTTAGATTTTTGATTTCATGAAGCCTAAACCCTAAACCCTAAAGTATTAAAATGCGCTAAACATGAATCTTTTAATTACAATCATGTGCAATAGTTTAGAACCCTATTTTGGTTCTTGAAGCTACTAAGATCTATGAAATAACGGTGCTCCCTAATCTCTAAAAATGATATCCTAAGAACTTGTTTCCTTGAACATCCTCTAAAGCCTATATCAGGGAAAACCTGAAATACATAAATCAAATTTTATGGGACATTCATAAATTTTAACAACCACTTTTAAATATTACTAATCAAAACCCTGAGGTCATTAAACCTTAATGACCTGTAAACTTGGTAAAATGTAATACCTTTTATGGGAGTGCATGACCGAAATGAGCTAGATGGACCCTAATGTTTTTGTCTCTAAGTGTCTTGTTTCAAGAGACTCTATGAAGTTTTGAGACCTCATACAACCTAAGTTTCTTTTTCAAATATGACAGTATCCATATTCATCCTGAAATCCTTCAAGCAACCTAATCTTGAAACTCCTAAAATGTAAACTTAATGAAACCAATCAGTGCGTAAGAGACGAAGTCTTTCAAAATAAGAAACTTGCCCAAAGGAGTTTTAACACATCATGAAGATGTTAACCCTAAGCCATAAACCATAAATTTTTAAAAATTTGAATTGTACACCCTAGAAACCTTCCTCTAAACCATGTAAGTGCCATAAAATTCATAATTTTTAGATTCTAAACATAGTAAACCAGCTTGTTGGCACATGTAAATCACCTAAACCCAAAATGGATTAAAAGTCTTTAAATCCTAAATCCTAAGTCATGTCTTGAAAATGGTGGTAATTTATCCTAACGTGGGTCTTTTGGATCACCAAATAATAAATTCCTAATATACTAAACTCATAAATACTAAACCATGAACCATAAATTCCACTCATTAGCACTATTTTCATGTTGAGCCCTGATGACAATCAGCATTCCAAGAAGCTTGGGTAGGGTTTTTCAAGCCTGGTGTCCCTTAATGTCCTAACCCTATAAGGGGATATAGGGGACATTTAAATTTTCTAAACCCTATGGAACCATTTGTTTTCATCACTTAAGTGACAAGTTAAGTACCTTGGTCCTGGAGGTTAGAAACTTAAACCTTAGTCATTTTTGACCACTTTTTCATGAAGGATAGACCATTAGCAGTCTATTTCAACATATGATGTCCCCATGTCCCTAAATATGTCCCAAAAACTAAGGGTACATGAGGGACCACAAATCATAATTTCTAAGCCCTAAACCCTACACTGGAGGAGACTTGTTGTCACTTAAAAGTGACAACCCTGGGTGGTAGAAACATGTTATCAACTCAGCCATTCTTACCTAAATTTTGACCCCCTAAATCATTAGAACTTCACCCTATGCACCAAAATTCTAGAGATGTGGATGTCCTATTTTGTCAACAATTTTTTTAGGATGTAACCTACACCTCTAAAACCTCCAATCTGAACCTGGGTTGAGCTTATTTGAGTTAAATTTACGTTAAGGTGTAAGCCCTAAATGGGAGGGTGATTTAATCAAATATTATGTTTTAACCCTTAAACCCAGAGATTTAAGACCCTAAACCCTGATGTAAAAACCATGATATATAACTACTAAACCTATGAATATGACATAAGCCCATAAAACATACAACCCTGAGAACCCGAAGCCATAAACTATAATAGGAAAGCCATGAACTTAGTTTATTTACGCTCAGATCCTAAAGTGCTTTGAACCTAGGACCCTAAACTACTGAACCTTGGAGCACTGAATACTAATGTTGTAAATGCATCGGGATTAATTACTGGAGCTCACGAATGATGTCAAACAATAAATGCGCATGGACCCTAGGAGCAGGTGTACCCTGGGCACTAAACCATATAATACTATTGGGTGCTCTTGACTTCGATAATGGTCATAAACACTAATTTTTTAACATTAAACACACAAGTGTCGTAAAATATTAAACCCTGTTGGTTGCCTCTAATGTCACAACCTTGATCGCTGAAGGTACATGTAAACCATACAACCATAGACCATTCACATCCTAAAACCTAGAAAACTACAATCTAAATCCAAAACCATAAACCATGCAATATGGGGAGTTGGATTGACCTTGATGGTCACCCAAAAGTAATGAACCCTACAACCCTAAACCTTGCACCCTACATCATCAGGCTCCATGTCATTCTTGTAAGTGTGTGTACTAAACCTTGTGCCCTAAAATTCCTGTTGTTGCAGGCTCACAGCACCCCTGGATGTTGATCAGGCTTCTAGGTTGATCACTTTAGCATCTAGTGTGATTGCACAACACGGAAACCTCTCTCCAAGTGTGGGACTTGTGAAACTGAGAGAGGAATCTCCATATTAGAGGCTAGTTCCTCAAACTCCTATGATTTAGATCTATATTCTTACACAACTACAGAGGTTCAGATCCTAATCCTACTCTAACCTGCAAGGAGACAGGGATAGAAATGCAAAAATTGAAACTAATTAAAGATGGTGATGCACCAAAAGGAGTGGTGAAACATGTTTCTGTCATACAAATAGACACAAACTAAAGATTGCAACATAAAAACATACATAGGATGATAAGATATAATTTAGGATCTGAAATGAAGCAAATAATACAAACAAAGGACTAAAACCCATTCACAAAGCTTGCATTATCATTTCCAATGTCAAAACAACGTTGCATTACAACCTCAGAGAGGTAAAAAACTATTACAGTCTTTGAAGAGGTATGATTCTTCTCAATAATCACTTGCTGGAGGTGAAAGAAGAAGATTGCTATGCCAAAAGATGTTCCCCCTTTGGAAATGAACCAAATCTAGCTTTTACATTGTGTTGGTCTGAAAATCTGTCGCCTGGACAGATCTATGGATAGACGAGCCAATATTTTTTGGTGACTCCGCTGGGGAACAAATAGATCTGTCAGATCTATAATGGTGGTAAGATAAAAAATCAGAAAAAATCAGCAGATTGCTGCCTGTTTGCAAATCTGAACTTTTTGTAAAAATCCAAAAAAATTGCAAAAGTGCTCAAATTAAAAAAATTTCTTCTGAGAGTCATAGATCTGGTCCAGTTATAGATCTTTAGTTCACTAAGTTTTTGAAAAATATGGAATTTTTCCATAGATCTGAGTTTTGACTGTTTGCAAGAAGTTTGGAACCCTCTATAAAAAAAAGAAGAAGTTAAAATCAGATCAGAAAATCAGCCTACTAATCTTCCCTGCCATCTTATTCTCATTATAATTTGTCATTTAACCGCAATCAGTTTCTGAAGAGGATAATTTTAAATATTTAGAAAAGTATTTGCTGCTGGTTTTTGTCAAAAAAAAAAACCAGAAAATCAGCCAGTACAACCAAAAAGAAAGTTTAAATCTACGCCATAACATTGCAGATCTGGAAGGTACACTGGCGAGTGAACCTTTTACGCGCAGCAGGAGAGCCCGTGGAGAAGCTGATCCTACTTTCAATCTACTTCAGAGGCACAATTTCAGCGTAACACCGGCACTTTTTTCAGCGCTAAGCTCAGCTAGCCGGTCATCCAGGAGTGTCTCACCTCCACAAAGAAAAAGTCTGTTACAAGGAGCATCTACGTCCCTTTGTAGTGCCTTGCTACTCAGCGGAACTACACTTCCAGCTCATGTTCTCTTTCCGGCTTTTCAAATGGCGGTTCCATGGGGAAACGCGATGGGTCCGTTGGCTTTACCACATCCAGTTCACGCTCTCCCTCACGGAAATCGAAAGAATTTTCCCAAATTTGACGGGAGCGGAAATCAAAACACGGATTCCCACATATCTGCATTCATTATGTCATGCAGTATTTTAGATGTGACCCACAAAGATGTGTCGGTTCACCTTTTTCTGGAAACCCTACAAGGACCTGCAGCTGAATGGTTTCAGCATTTACCGGCCGGATCTATCACCAGTTGGGCCACCTTACGGGATGCTTTTGAAGATAGGTATAAGCCTTCAGAGGATGCATTTGCATTATTATCACAAATCACTCACCTCAAGAAGGAGGCGAATGAGACCATGCGCGATTTTATCACTCGGTTCAATGCACTAATAAACCATGTCCCGGTTGCCATGCTTCCAACGCCGAAAAATCAAAAGTGTTTCTTCGTAAACGCCATGAGCTCAAAAGTTAGTTTTTGCTCCTTC
>JAHRHJ020002357.1:0-12669 GCA_019776745.2 Taxus chinensis | reverse complement strand
TTACATCCTTTGGTCCCAGATGGGACCATAGTTAGTATTGATAAATCAATTGTTGTTAATAGTTTCACTAGTATGAATCAAAAGGTCTAAAATAGATGTGAGTGTGATGGATGAAGAGGTGATGGGCGTAGGTGACAGTGTTGGCTCTTGATTTACAATATTGATTGTGTGAGCATTAGATGTATAAAATGAGGGGGGTGGAATTTGTTTTGATGGTGGATGATTGGGGAAGGGTTGTTTGAAGACATCAAAGGGCTGATTAGGTGGTGCATTAGGATTATCTACTTAAAGGTCACCACTGTCTATGAGTTGTTGAACAAGATCTTTGAAGGAATGACAGTTCTCAATGTCGTGACCTTGGACGTGATGATACGTACAATAATGTCCCTCGTGATACCATATGGGTTTGGGTCGCGAGTCATTAATAGGTCATATGGGAGGAAGTTGAATAAGATGTACCATCATTAACTTATCAAATATGGAACTATATGATTCCCCAAGAGGGGTATAGTTAGGAGGCGATCTAGGAGCTCTTTGTGAGGGCTCTGTGTAAGAAGTGGATGTGGAGGAAAACTTAACCACAATGGCATTGACAATGTTCTTAGATTTGTCATCGTGCATGGAGGACTTGGTGAACTTGAGTTTGGGTTAATTGGATAGAAGTTTAAGATGGCCTTGCTCAAGGGTGTAGAGTTCAAGTTTACGAGCCATGGTACATGCCTCTTCAAAGGTTTGAAATGATTATATTTGAAGAGTAGAGGATATATGCTTTGCACAAGAATTTGAGAATAGTTCAATAAGCTCAGTTTGTGGAAGAGGTATCGATAGTTGGTTGATGATTTCATGTCATCGTGCGACAAAGCCTGTGATAGACTTGTCATCAAATTGTCGAATGGCATAAATGTCCGTGATAGTGATTTTACATGCAATATTGATTGAGAAGTTTTCTAGGAACAATTGGGAAAGTTGGGTGAAGGAGAATAATGAATGATGTGGGATTCAATTATACCAATCCAACACAAGACTGACAAATGACATGGGGAATGTGTGAAGCATAAGATCTTGATCATGGGCAATTAAGTAGCATGCATGCCTAAATGCACGAATATGTTGTTGTGGATCCTCCTTGCTATTGAACTTATAAAATTTTGGTAGCTCCTAATGAGGAGGATAAGGCTTTATGGGGATGGATGGATTGATAGGTTCGTTGTAGATTTGATCACATGAGAATGTGGTCTTAGATGCCAACATAACGACTTCAAGGTTAGCCATTCTACTCAATAGTGCTTACATGCGATCGTTAGATGGTTGGGCTTGAGAAGTTGAAGGATGAGATTGTGATGCATATGAATTATATGGATGAGGTTGTTGATAAGGCCTAGATGTTTAAGGTTGAGTAGGTGTTGGAAGAAGTGGTTGACAAGGGGGAATGTAATTAATGGTTTGTGATTGGATAGGTTGTTATAGAGGTTGTTGTTGAGACATGGGGATGTGATAAGATTGATGATATTGAGTTTTAGTGATGGGGACATTAGATTGATATGGTATATGATGAGTTGGTATGTAAGTAATAGGCAGTTGAGATACTCGAGTGGATTGGTCGGGAAGTATGTAATGATAAGTGCCTCGAGGAGGAGGTTGATGGGTTTATGTTAATTCAGATGGGTAAGGTTGTGAAGTGATTTTATTGGCATGAACATAAGAAGTGGAGATAAAAGGAAAGGTTTGATTATTCTGTTCGGATGGAGGATGAAGTAAACAAGATTCTTGGGGGACTTGGATAGGGGTATCGATGGCAATAATGGATGAAGTGGGATAATGTTGATACAAGATAAGCTGGGTGGAATGGGCTCCACTAATTGAGTGGATTGATGGGATTGGGGGATCATAGTTGATTTATGGATTAGATAGTTGTAAAGCACGACGAGATTAATGTCAAGGTGTTCCTGAAACTTTGAGCATCCATGAGGGATAGTAGGAGGTCCAAGATTTTCTAGAGGAATAACAGACATGGGTGTAGTTGGTCTAGAGGAAATGGAATGATGAGAAATAAAAGGATTAGTTTCAAGATGGTGATCATTTTGGATGACATACTCACTCATAGCATATTGCATATCTTGGTTGCACATTATTCTTGCTTACTTATACTCATATGCACACTTTGCTTATTATGTTAGTAAGATATTTTGTATGTCATTATCTTTTATATATACACATACATTTTCACTTGTTCTCTAGTTGTGAATGTAGAATTTACACAATTTTTTCACTCTGCATGGTTGCTTGACACTGTACCTCTTACCGGTCCCACCGATGATCCTGGGGGAATCTACTTTTGTACACACTATAGGTGCTATTGTTTCGTTTTATACTACCTATTCTTCCTGGCACACTAATCTATCAATATATACACACATATACATACTTTTTATCATTCTAATGTATGCTAATGGGTGATTTATGTGCAGCATTTGCTTTGCAGGAAATATTTGCTACCATGGTTATCTGATAATTTGCTTGCTAATGTTTGTCATTGGTTTCCATTGTTTACCATTGTTTGTGGGATTTGCCCTATATATTGCTTGTTCATTACTTGTATAATTTTGGTTACTTTAACCCTGATTATCTTGCGACATTGTGAGTGATGTCCCATATTTACAACCCACTTTCACGGTCTACATTTTCTTCTTGCTTGATAAATTACACATTGTCTTCTATGTGTGTATTTGTCTTGTTTGTAATAACACGTCCTAGCCAATTTGTTTGCTTATGCCTTGGTTTATACCATGCATATTGCCTCCCCTCATGCAGGGCATCAGTTTCAGATCAAATTCATGTCCTCTCCTTTGGGCCAAATTTTCCTAACGACGTCGCATGTACCCTAAACAAAGGGGCACATACATTGGGTGAATAAGTCACCCCATACAACAACTCAGAGCTTTAGTACAAGCTTGCACAATACATGAACAAAACACAGTTACAACATATGAATGCCTCAAATTATAACTTGGGTCATCAATACAACACAAATTCCAACATCCATATATAGACACTAGTGCTTGGGTGCTCCTGACCTTTCCCAAGCGCCTATGACCAAGGGGAAGTTACAACCACTTTCTTAGATTGGCACAATTTTTAGTAGTTTACACAGTACAGGAATAATCCTCTAGCAATCATAATGCATTATATTGTATTTTTCTTCTATTTCCTTGGATTGAACTGGAACAACATGGATCACACCATCTACAATGGTGTCTAAATTTTGGGAAGCAGTCAGGGATGGAGAATAACACTAGACCTTTCTCACCAAAACTCTTATGCCATGGCATGAGATTGCTCCAAAAAATCACACTTGGCATGAGATCGCCCAAAAAAATTGTTCTTTTGCAGCATTTTCAGGATCTTTTCTACCCTTTTTACTCGTCACATATTAGGTGCACACTTTATTTTTACTTCTTTTACACATTTTTACATACTTGGATCAATTTTTTCACATATACACGACTTTGACTACTCTTATGTTCTTCTTTTTTAGGTCCATCCTTAATGCACAATAAGAAGCAACCTTTCATCAAGTGACAACAACAAAAGGTACAACACAACATACCACATACACTTCACCCCTAGGGTCACTTCCTCTTCTTTAGCTTCCACGCTCCATTTTTATCACTCCACACTTTTTCTTGTCTCTTCGACACAATTTCTCCATAGATCTACATCATTATCAGGTATGCATATTTTGTTTTCTTTATGTTATCAATTATTCACTCAACAACATAAAGTGGGGTAAATGTAGACACAAAATCATGCACTTGGGTACATTTCTAGGTCCTAATCACATACCACTATTCATATGATTCTTAAGCAAGAAAACTAGTAATTGACATCTATCTTTGGCATCTTTTCTTGTCTTTCTTACTTTCCTATTTGGTCTTATACACCCCAGAACCCAGTCTGATCTATATTGCTTTATCTTTCTTGGCTCTGAACACCAGTGCCCAACCAGGACGTCAGCGGCCAGACACCCTCGACCTCTTTGTATCTTACTCACCTCTTTTGGGACTCTTTTATCTTTTGGGCATCTTTTTTTGTTATGGGTCGACCTTTTAGTTGTCAATTACGAAATTCCAAACAAGGGAATCATATAAATACAAAGCTTTGTGACTCATAATAAGGACCAAGCTCTAAATATCTACTATCACCACCTAAGGTTGCATCCAAAGGCATTCTAAGAGTATCAAAGCATCCATATAACATTCATTCAAGGGACAAGGGACTGCATTTTTTGCATACACAACACAGGAGGGGAAGTTCATTTTTTCCATCCACACATCTATTTACATTGCTACATCTAGATTACTTATTATCATAGTGCATATTACACAAGATCTTTAGGGCACACATTCTGCACACACAAACTACATGGAGTTTGAGATGTAGTGTAATCGCTCAGATCGCAAGTTCACTCTTCGGTGACCATTGGGTCATTCTGACTCCCCATTTGCATCTTTTTTTTTAGGATTTGATGTGTTTTGGGGTTTTGTAGGAGATCATTGTTTTGCAGGTTACAGGTGAGTTCTACAATATAGTGCGACACACAAAGTGATAAATAGACGATTATCAACGATAACCTTACGACACAAGAAGAATTTAGGTTCTGAACCATTTTCATAGACACAAGTGCCCAGGAGAAGACTCTGATGCCTAGGCGCCCCTGACCCAGTCCAGGTGCCCTAATCCAGACATATCTGATAGTTTCAAAATTTATCAGGCACAGTTGTGAAAATTTCCTCCTCTTGTTCATTAATTCTCTAGTCCATCTTACTTTGGGATCAATTGCGAAATCAGTTAAGTATTCCATTCCCTCTCTTGCACCTAGGGTTTCATATTTCATTATCTCATTTCTTATGTCAGTGTTGTACTTTATTGTTTTATTTATCACATCATGACTTTAATATTTGAGGGTTTTACAAATTTAATTCATTTAAATTAAATCACTTAGTATAGCAATCCCCTACACTTAGATTGCAAATTAGTTCAATGTTTCTGTGAATTTGGGTCCTTTTTGTCCAAGACAAAGCTGATAGGGTTAGTTTTTCCCTTGGGTGATACCACCTAGTCCTTCCGACAGTATCCAAGTTTTGGGTACTACCATCATGTAGGGAATTTCTATCAAAGAGTTGTATAGTTTAATATGATGTTATTGCATGTTTTGTATGTGTTTTAATGCTAACTTGGGATGGTGTGCTTTTCTGTGTAGTGCCAAAGAGACATACATTCGTGGTGAGTTCTTGTACAAGGAGGGAATTTGTACATTGTTAGCATATGGTCTAGAGGAGGATGAATGGGATATATTGGACCATGTTGGGATGCGACTTACATTACTAGATTGGGGGAGGTGCCCTCATCGGTTGCATTTGGTGAAAAACTCTGTTAAGAGATCGATGTCATGTGTAAGACAGCATGTACTTTTTGGTTGTCTACTAAGGAGATGGTAGTGATACTTTAGGATATATACATAGGATACTATGATATCAGTTGTGGGATATTAAGTAAGGAGATTATGTCCCCTTGTGATACACAATGGAAACAAAGAGTTATTAAGACATATCTTACAGGGTCTTGGGCACGTCAAGAGTCTGTCGATTACCCTGGATAACATAGTGACATTAGGTGTTCCATGGTTGTGGAAGTTTATTGTAATCAGATTGGCTTCATATGTTAAGTCTCTGGATGGACATCAGGTGTACCCTTATCATTACCTATGCATGAGATTTATATGAGCATTGATAAACATGTTACCCGATATGCTTGGATTCGTTGTACGGACTTGCTTGTACTAGGGACTTGTATAAATTTATGTAGGAGGAAATGTCATCACCAATCCAACACTATGATAATTCTTCACCGGGAACTCCTCGTGCTATGATTATTTACTAATGCACAGACTTTAGGTTTGGTGGTAGTAATCTAGAAAACACAATAACAAACATAATACAAGAATACCATTTACTATGATATAAAGGTATGATGAAAAATCTGAAATACAAGTGTAAACTATATTATCAACATGAAATTGTTACAATCTCACCCATGAAGTACTCCAAGTGTTACCAACTCCACTCACCTTACAACAATAACCATGGGAGAAACTTCACAATTACCCCTCTTATTGGCTTCTTTAACACACCTTCTAAATGATGGCTTCCTCACCACACTTTCTCATACAATATTTCTCACTACTTCCTTCTATGCTAAATGAGAGGGGTGGCCTCTCTATTTATAGAACATTTGGGCTTATCCACCCTATTTTTAAGATAGGATAAGGAATTCCTTCTCTGGCCAATCATATTCCATACCTTAACTCTTATCTTTACATGTAGGCTTATCTTTTAAGATAAGATAAACCTTATCATTTCACATGGGTTCCACCTTTTTAGACTTTTTACAAATAAAATACACAAAATATTTATGACATCACTCCTTGTCATTATTACAAATATAATATTTCTAATTCCTAATCATGTAGACTTCCTATTACCCACTTTTGACCCTTTTAACATTACCCCCGGACCACTTACGACAAATATTTACTTTTTACCACAACATTCCTATTGTACTTTGATTGTTACCGTACTGTACATTATTGGCGGCACCGTATTGGCAGCGTCGTTATCTTCTATCAGACGCTACTACTAATTATACTTAACAACACCCTATTCCTAATATATACATTAAGGAAATAGAAATCATGGAGGAAAATTTTAGTGTTGACATCTTCCCCCTCCCTAGCTTCTACTCCATCCTCGGAGTAGACTATTGTGGACAATCTGAAGCCGGTGCCTGGAAAATCTTAAGCTTGTCGTGGTTGACCCATTTCGTAATGGGAGTACCATCCAATTCCTCCAGTCGATATGTACCATTCTCATGCACAGCTACTATTTTGTAAGGCCCCATCCATTTTGGAAGAAGTTTTCTATGCCTTCTCTTTTTGTATCAGGAATCATATACTAGAACCAAGTCATTTACTTGAAATGGAGACCAAAGGATCTTTTGATCAAAGTACTCCTTCTGCTTCATTTTCTTCTTATAACTTGTATCCTTTGTTGTTTCCCTCATTTCCTCTAACAAATGAATATGTACCAACCTTTCTCTTACCGAATCACTTTCATCCATCCTTTCATGTTTCATAACTCTCACAGTGGGAATATCAAACTCAATAGGAAGACCTGGATCAATTCCATAAGCCAACTGAAATGGGGAGTATCCGTTGCTGACTTTGATGTTGCCCTATATGCCCACAATGCTGCATGAATCCTTTTATCCCACTTATGCACCTGCAAAGCTGCATCTTTTGCTAGGATTTGACACAATACATAATTTGTTCACTCCACCTGTCCATTTGTGCTTGGCTTGTAAGTTGTTGCCTTCCTGTGCTTAATAGAAAACTTATTTACCAGGGCTTCTACCACCTCATTAATGAAGTGGCTTCCTTGATCTGTTACAATTTCTAATGGACAACCAAATCTGGTGACAATGCGTTCATACATGAACCTTGCCACTTCATCCATGGAAGTTGTTTTCAAGGGCCTAGCTTCAACCCACTTGGTTAAATAATCAGTGGCAACTACAACATACTTATTTTGGCAGGGGGGTAGTTGGAAGTGGACCTACAATATCTATTCCCCACTTTTCAAAGGGACCAAGTGGAAGAATAGGGCATAATGGAGCTGATGAAGTCTTATGATTCCCATGTGTTTGAAAAATATCACATGTCTTACAATAATTATAACAATCTCTAAAAAGAGTTGGCCAGTGATAACCTGCATCCAAGATCCTTCTTGTTGTAAGTTGTCTAGAGAAGTGTCCTCCACATGTACCATTGTGGAATTCTTCTATTAGCTCCTTACCTTGATCACGTCTAGCTACCCTCTTATACTTTCCATCAGGCCCTATCCGAAATAATACTCCGTGCATAATAGAATATGGACGATTGGCTTGAGTAATCTTCCTCTTAGTCTTTGCATTGGCACCATCAGGAAACTTGAAATCATTCAGATAATTCCAAATATCTATGTATTCACTGGGGATTGTGTCAAGGGATAACAATGTTGCATCTGGGAAATCATCATCATCACAAGATGAACCTAAACCATCATAGGCTCGAGAGTGCATCTGCATTGACATGCTTCTTTCCTGGCCTATCTATAATATCAAATTCAAATTCTTGTAGCAAAATTATCCATCTTGTTATCCTCCCTGATGGGTTAGGCTTATTTACAATGTATTTTAGAGCCTGATGATCTGTTACAACTATAAATTTCTGCCCTAGTAAGTAATTTCTAAACTTCTTTACAGCAAAAATGATAGCTAGAGCCTCTTTTTCAGTTACAGTATAATTTACCTCAGCACTGCTCATTTGTCTGCTCCCAAAGTAAACTGGATGATCATTCCCATTTTCATCCTTTTGGCTCAAAGTACTCCCTAGTGCTGCATCTGAAGCATCAATATACACAATGAATGGCTTGCTCCAGTCTGGATTCTTTAAAACAAGTGAAGATACCAAAGCTTCCTTTAGTTGTTCAAAAGCTTCATGCGCCTTCTTTCCTGGTTCATAAGTAACATCCTTCTTCAAGAACTGGGTTAGTGGTTGTGCAATCTTTGAGAAATTCTTGATGAACCTTCTATAGTAACCCACATGGCCTAAAAATGATCTCAACTTACTTCTATTCATAGGAAATGGTAACTCTTTGATTTTTGAAACTTTATCAGGATCGATACCAATACCATCTCTGGATACAACATGCCCTAACAAGACACCTTTAGAACATCTAAAGATACACTTTGTAGGGTTTAGTGAGGCTTGTGCTTCATCTAACCTTTGAAATGCCACCTCCATCTGGTGCAGGTGGTCCATTTTTCTCCCATAGATGCAAAAATCATCCAGGAATACTCTGATGAAGCTTCCAATGTAGGGTTCAAACACCCTATTCATTAGGCGCTGGAATGTTGTTGGAGCATTACACAACCCAAATGGCATAACTCTATAAGAAAACATTCCCCAAGGAGTGGTGAACGTAGTCTTCAGTTGATATTTCTCCACTATACAAACTTGGTTGTACCCGCTATAGCCATCTGTAAAACTATAGCACTCCTGGCCAGCTACTTCGTCCAAGATCTGGTCTGAGAATGGAAGAGGGTAATGATCCTTCTTTGTTTCTTATTGAGCTTCTTGTAATCAACACAAATGTGTAGCTTCCCATTCTTTTTATTGAGATCACAATGGGAGAAACCCATTCTGAATTCTCCACAGTAAATATGAATCCTACATCAAGCAACTTATCTATTTCTTCTTTTACAGTCTTGGAAAAATTAGGATTCATTCTATATGGCATTTTACTTTATTGACTTAGCACCATCTACCAGCTCAATAGAATGTTCTACCCAACTTACTTGATGGAGTTCCTTGTAATCAAAAGTGAATAAGTGCATGTACCTTTGAAATAGCTGGAGGTAGGATTCCTTCTCACTCTCCATCACAACATCACCAATATTTATCTCCTGGAGATGATTTTCAATTTCTTCCTCAGATAATTTTATGGGTTCATGAGTCGGTGAGACTGGAAGGATATCCATGACCGACACATCAACCTCACTTTCTTCATCTTTTGTGTCCACTTCACTAGTACTAGAGTAATCAGAGGACATCCAATCATTAGTTTCATCACTTGAATCCATAGGTTCTCCTTATGATGTCGAGGGATCACATTTATCTTCACCCTCTCTCTGCCACATCCAAGTGTCATGAAGCCTTCATTCCAGTAGTTTCTTGCATGAACTCTCCTTAGCCATGGCCTTCCCAACAACATTGGGTACGCAACAGTACCATTCTTCATCACCTAAAATTCTACCACACATACAACACCCATGACAGATATTGCCACATCTAAAACAACACCTTCTGGTTTAGTTTTTCCCTTATTTAATGACCTTAACATAAGTGTCGAGGGGTGATCAATTTTTAAACCCAACATATTCATTACATACTCATTTATTACATTAACTAAAACACCTCCATCTACTAAGACATCATGAATTGAAATACCATTACATAATACCTCAGCTTGTGGAGCATAGGGATCTGCCTCTGCTTCCAAACATAAGGACCTCAACCTCCTTCCTTCATCGAGCGTTGAGTCCACTTCACAGCTCCCACCTCTTCTCAGAAGACATAGCAAGAAGTTGTCCATATGTAATATTTACAGACCTTTTGGACAAGATCTTCTAAGATGGAGTATGGTCCTTGCCCTATGAAATTAGAAAATCCTGCACACCCAACTTTCTTCTCCTATGTTTCTTACTAGTTTCTCCTTTCATCTTCTTAGGATCATTTCCATCTTGGTTATCTTTTTCTTTCTTTCTTTTTGTCACAAGCACATCTACTTCATTATTTATACTCCTATCTACTACATCAAAAGAATTCACAGGTGTTTTTCCTTTATCATTATCTCTTGTACCAGATGTGGAAGCTCTATCAGGACAATTATACTTATAATGACCCTTCTTATGACAACCATAACATACAACTTCAGATATATTTCTTTTTGGACCCCTATCTCCCTGGGAATTTTGGGAACTAAATTCCTTTCCTTGAAGAAGATTAATAGTTAACTGGCCCATCTTCCTAAGGAGATATTCATACTCAGTGGAAGTACTAGAGGGAGGATTTTTTCTCACCAATAGTGGTTGTGGTGTTTGGACCAAAGGTGTTGGTGTAGGCTCCACCTTAATAACAACTTCTTTAGGCTCCTCTTCCATGTTTTCTTCTTTCCTTCTAGCAATCTCCTTTGCTTGTTCGAGGGTGGCTGGGTGGTCATACTTCACTCGTTGTCTGATCTCTGGCTTCATCCCAAGAATGAAGTGCTTACAGAGGATATTATCCACACCATTCATCAACCCATCCGCTAATCCTTCCTTCCGGATCTGGGCATTGAGCTTTCTCCTTAACTCCAGGACACGAGCATGATAATCTCTGATCTTCTCCTTCTCTCCTTGGGCTAGCTTTGTGATCTCGATCATGAGATCTGCATACCTCTGTTGTGCACCAAATTCTTCAAGAAAACTTTCAGTTAATAAATCCCATGAGTTTTTAACATTATCACCTAGTGTTTCAAACCACCTAAGGGCTGAACCATCCAAAAAGGTAGGAAAAAATTCAGTCCATTGTTCCCTTCTTATGAGGCCATTACAAATGCAAGATCATTTAAATTCTTGAATGAAAGAGGGAGCATCTTCATTAGATTGGGCTGAAAAAATAGGAATCTTTCCCATTTTCAAAAGTAACCACAGTGAAATACCAACCCACAAGTACAATCAACAAGACTTATGTGCACAAATAATTGGAATCACTGCAATAGAAAGTGACTTTACACCTTTCTGCAGTAAAATAGGAATGACCACGGTAAACTTACATTTACTATGGTAAAACTTGACTTACTGCGGTAAATACTATTCACAGTAAAAAGTGACTTTACTGGGGTAAATACTATTCATGGTAAAAAGTGAATTTACTGTGGTAAATACTATGCACGGTAAAAAGTGAATTTACTATGGTAAACACTATGCATGAAAAAGTTTTTTACCATGGTAAATGCATGGTAAAAAGTGAATTTACTAAATACTATGCATGGTAAATACTATACACGGTAAAACCAAGGTTACCCTCCAAATGATTTCTAACTAAGTGGGAATATTTCTCTAAAAAATCCACCAACGAGGAATGGTCCTGGCAACAGGAACCAAAATGTCATCACCAATCTAGCACTATGATAATTCTCCACCGAGAAACTCCTCATGCTATGATTATTTAGTAATGCACAACTTTTGGTTTGGTGGTAGTAATCTGGAAAACACAATAACATACATAATACAAGAATACCATATACTATGATACAAAGGTATGATGAAAAATCTGAAATACAAGTGTAAATTATATTATCAACATGAAATTGTTACAATCTCACCCATGAAGTACTCCGAGTGTTACCAACTCCACTCGCCTTACAACAATAACCATGGGAGAAACTTCACAATTACCCCTCTTATTGGCTTCCTTAACACACCTTCTAAATGATGGCTTCCTCAACACACTTTCTCATACAATATTTCTCACTACTTCCTTCTATGCTAAATGAGAGGGGTGGCCTCTCTATTTATAGAACATTTGGGCTTATCCACCCTATCTCTAAGATAGGATAGGCAATCCCTTTCGGCTAATCATATTCCATACCTTAACTCTTATCTTTACATGTAGGCTTATCTTTTAAGATAAAATAAACCTTATCATTTCACATGGGTTCCACATTTTTAGACTTTTTACACAAAATATTTATGACATCACTCCTTGTCATTATTACAAATATAATATTTCTAATTCCTAATCATGTAGACCCTAATTGACTTTTGACCCTTTTAACATTACCGAACCACTTACGACAAATATTTACTTTTTACCACAACATTCCTATTGTACTTTGACTGTTACCATACTATACATTATTGGCGGCAGCGTATTGGCAGCATCATTATCTTCTATCAGATGTTACTACTAATTATACTTAACAACACCCTATTCCTAATATATACATTAAGGAAATAGAAATCATGGAG
>JAHRHJ020002356.1:0-12690 GCA_019776745.2 Taxus chinensis | reverse complement strand
TCACCCTAGCATGAAGTTCTTTATCCCCCATCTCCTTGCTACTGCTAGGACCAAGAGAATGGCCTCATACTCAACAATGTTGTTGGTATTGACAAATTGGACTTTATAAGAGAATGGGTAGAGTTTTCCATCGGGTGACACCAATACGATCCCTTCTCTAGAACCTGATGTGGAAAAAATCCTATCGAACTCAAGAATCCATATGTCATTCAAATATTCTTGATCAACCTTGGGAGTTTTAATTTTAGACTTAGAAATCACCATATAGTTTCCATGACACATGTCGTCATATATAATTTTTTCCTTAGGATTTTATTTCTTCTGAATAATGTAATCAACTTTCCTCTCTGGAAACAACTTCTTCATCTCCCCTTTTACTGGAATCAATACATGAGAATAGTCCATTTTGATTTCACCTCTATCCTCTTTACAAATATTTCTACTCAATAGCATGTCATATGATGGGGGTATATCAACAACAAGAATTGTGTCCTTAAATATTCTTTTTTCTAGAAAATTGGTAAAAGCCACTTGAGCATTTTTTATCCTTCCAACTAGAGGTACCTCCTTGGTCTCCATTGAGTAGCAGAACCCAAAAGTGTGAGTTAGAGTAAGACCAGGTGCATGAGAATTTTTTTTAGGAATCACATTGTCTGATGTTCAAGAGTCAATGACACATTTATTGAGTTTATACCAAATTATTAACAACGTTACATAGAAAGGATCGATATTTCAAGAGGTGGAAGGTGCAGATGGAGAGTTGGGATAGGAAAGATATTTTTAGAAGACACAATAGATTGACTAGAATTAGAATTGAAAAATTTTACCACTTGGGAAAAGGCCTCAGGGCGAGTCTAATAAAATTTAGCTTTCGAGATCTAAATTTTAGTCTTTTTAATATGATCAATGATATCAAAATACCTTGAAGTTGATGGATCTTCTTGGATAGAAACAACGAGATATTTAGGGTTATCATCTTTAGGGGTTGAAAGTGTTTTAGACATAGGTGTGGAGTTTGTTACTTTAGGTATGAAAGAAGAAGAAGTGGTACTAGAAGGAGTAGCAATACTTACTTTTTTAGTAGTAGTAGGGATGGTTTCTCCTCTTCTTGTAACCATTAGGATAAAATATGAAGATCCTTTAGAGTTACCTTTCTTCTCTAGTTGCACGATGTCTTTATTATTATTTAGCTTCTCTCTAGTCATGAAAACATAGGACTCGCTGTTCATATCTATAACTATATCATCACAATCATCGTTGTCCTCTTCTTCACCAGACTGATTCATAATATAGTTAACCTGAGAGTCATTGACATCTTCAAGATCTCCAATACCTTCCACTTCTACCTCATATTTATCTTCTTGTACTTCACATGTTGCATTGAGTGAGACATTCACAAGAATATATTAAATTGATAACTTTGGTTGGACAGGAGGGAGATAGTTCCTCAGCTAAAAGTTCCTTCTCGAGATGTCCTTGCGTGGTACATTCTGATCAAGTTGTTTCTTAGTAGAAATCATGTCATTGCCTAGCTTTTAAACCAATTAATCAAAAATTGAGGCACATGAGGTAGAAGCTTTGGTCTTAGGTGATTCCTTTCTTAACTTACCTAAAATAATTAGGTCATCTTATACACTTATAGCCAAATTTTGATCTAGATCCATAGTGGCAAGGTTTTCCATTCTTAGTGTATAACTTACCTATGGTAGCTAAGATTTGATAAAGAAACACTTCAAATTATTTGCACCAAGACGACTAGCAGCTGAAATCTTGTTAACCAGTGTGTTGAATTTAGTAAGAAACTCTCACATAGGCTCATAGGGATCTTTCTTCATTTGGGAGAGTTGGGCCAGAAGTGGATGTGAATATTCCATAGGATTGAACCAGTTCTCAAAAAGGAGTCTGCATGGTATTTCAATCAGTGATAGAACCATATGTAAGATGGAAAAACCATTCTACAGCATTGTCTTTCAAAGTTTTAACAAATAATCTAACATAAATGTCCTCATGCTCGACTCCCAAAACTCCACATGTAATGATGAATGTTGTAATGTGTTCATCTGGATGCACTTTTCTATCACCTCTAAACTTTGGGAAATTATTTTGATTCCCCTAGGGAAAATCATGTAGAGGTTTTGCAAGGGTGTTGTCATGTGTTTTTACAAGGAAAAAATTCACTAGAAAACATGACAACTACAACACAATGCTAAAATTTTTCGAAGTCATATCTTCCCAAGACACCCCTAGGTTAGTCCATCCCTAGCACTAGTCCTATTCTATCAGTAAAATGATCCCCAAGTTATTTTCATTTATACCCCTAGGTGATTTAGGAATCAAAAATCATTTATGGAACTTCTGGAGCAACGTGTTCAACAATGGCGTTTTGAGCCATTTTGGGAAGGGCTATCATCAGCTTTCATGTGAATAGTGCATCCCCTTGGAGTGGATCTAAAGGATGAAACTCATCATGGAGGAGTATTCATGAGCTAAAAAATGTTGGGGAATTTATTTTGGAATATTTATGTTAATTTCAGAGGTTTTGGAGCTGATTCACCAGAGGTGGGTTTTCAATCCTGAAGGAGCATGCACAACGAAAGAGGACCTGAGATTCAAAGAAAGATTCTGGTAGCTCAAAAGTGATTTTAAAGCCTAAAAATGTACATATGGATATAATTTTCAATTCCCTTCATGGTGGAAAATATGAGACTTCTTGAAACTTCATATATTGTTCTAGGAAGCTCATTCTTCTGGCACACAACAAGCGATCCAAAGAAAGAAGGAGAAATTTTCAATTGTTTTATTAAAAATTATATCTTGGTAAATTCATCATTGGATTCAAAGGGTTGTTTTTAGGTGGAATCATATAAAATTTCACCTTAAATATCTTCCGGGTGCTCGAGATATAGTCTTCGGAAGTTGGCTTCTAAGGTATGCTTTCTTTAAAACTACAAGGTGGATTCAAATGCCGTTTTTTGAATTAATCTAGAATTACAGGAGCCTTGAAGATCCTAGATAATTTTTTTGCATGCACGGCCTAGATTTTTCCTGGCAGAAAACCCTCATTCCTCATCACGAAAAGTTTGATTTTAAAATCTTCCAAACCGTTGATTGGGTGAAGCTGAAATTCTAGAGGAGTACTATAAGGCAAAAAATCATATTGAAAATGTTTGTTTCATCATGAACCAACCACCAAAGACCCACTTTCCAAAAATATAAAGCCTTCCTATATGGGTGGCTACTATTTTGGTAAGTTTTCATAAGAAGCAATTGTAACAAAGACAACATGCACCGAGGAGAAAAATGAGGTCAGATTGACTAGTTAGCTGAGGAAAGAAACAAAAGATCATCACTTACTAAAAATATTAAGATCCCTATATGGGCACTTTCCATAAATAGCAATTCATCCCCAAAATAGCAATTAGTGAAAGAGCAGTGTGCACAGGGGCATTGATATAAGCAAATCTCATTGGTGCGGTCGGATTGGGCAAAAAATCATTATTTGCTAAAATAGTAAGTTGTCTTGTAGGCACTTACTATTAATAGTAAGTCATTCCAAAATGATTTTTCACATAATGGAGTGTACAGAGGGGTAACCATTTAAGTCATCATAATCATTTGGGAACCAGTGAGGTAGAATCTTGACACTTGCTGAAAATAATTGCCCTCTCTAAACATTGTAAGTGTCAAGGAGTCATAAAATTCAAATTCACAGGGGTGAATCCCGTATAGGCTCTATCATTAGATTATGTTGAGGAATAGGTGACAGTAAGGACTCTTACAATAGATCTCAATAGTGTCTTTTGACACTCATTTCATGGCATACATTTTTCTGTGTATAATGTGTGAGGTGGAGTCTACATCATCAAATTATTCATGGTGTGTTGCATCAGGATGTCCAAATCAACACAGTAGTGTGGAAATGTTATAGAGAGCCATGACAGGATTAGCTTCAAGGATTAAATCTCTTTAGAGAGGATCTCCATGAGTGACACTCATGGTCACCAAAGGATTCATGCAACCATATTTCTAAACACTTAGTTTTTGGTGTTTGCGTGTATGTGCAAAGAAGTCTTTTGGAGGTGCAAGGAATTCAAGGATCCAGAGTTCACTACATTGGAGCATTTCATCAGATCATCTAGAAGGTATCAATGCACTCCATCAGAGGCATATTCCCCTTGATAAGATATCCTTATCTCTTTCTCCCCCCTCTTTATCTCTTCATTCTAATTCTTCATTGGGATTCATCATTGTATTTCATCCTATTCACTTAAGTGACTTAACTTAAAATTGTAAAAGTATTTTCTCAAAATTTCAAGAGAAATACTTAATTTATGGAAAATGAAAATTCATGATGGAATACAAAACATGAAGAGTCATATGAGGGAGGTGAGGGGTAAATTTATACTGTTATAAGTTAGGATGGATTCTATATTCCAAAGGATTCCAGATTTTGAAGAGCTTTTACTCTGTAGCAATGTGAATTGTGATAGCTTGATTGAAGCTTTGTATTCATCACTTCACATGAAATAAAATCTACACTTATTTTATTTTCCCTTTCTTGTATTTCCTCTATTTCGCTCTTGTACGCACTTTGTAAGAATGGTGATCAAAGTGAGATTTGTGTCTTCGATGAATAAGCCTTAAAGATATTTTTGTCTATGTGGGTTTGGTTTGTCTCACTAACCGCTTCATTATTACTTTCTTCTATATTGGATGTTGAACTACTCTGGCTGCTGGGTGTGAGCTCTGTAATCTACTCATGATAGTAATCTTCCTTGAATAATTTCCCTCATTTCCCCTCAATGTTGTAATTTCCTCCCTTGTACCCCCATACAAGAATTTTGCCACATGTTTAATGGAGTGTCCCTGTGTGATCCCCGACCAATTTGGCCACCCACAACATTTAGATAGGATTAATATTAGTTACATTCAATAATGGGAGATGTACCATTCAATGTAGAGGGGCGTAGCCTCATGAACGCTGGTGTGGACACCTAATTTTTCCACCTGACAAATTTTTTCACCAACAATTTTTGGCAACTCCACTGGGGAGATATTTTACCAAGTACACCCAAAAAGGATCTCTTCACCAAAAAAATACAAAAAGGATCTCTACACAAAAAATAACAAAAAAGTATATATTCAAAAAGAAAAAAAATCACCAGATTCCAAAAGAAAATAATTTTTAAAGGTGATTCTATTAAGGAACGAACCCTTATCACATTCATATCCCAAATCACAATGAATAAATTCCCACTTTGGAGTGAAGTACCAATGAGTGACAATGAAGATGAAGAAGAAAGGATTGCCGAGAATTGCAAATTTTTGATCAACCATCATTCCGTAACATATCTTGCAAAGCCAAGAAAAATTAAGGAAAGAAGGCTCTCCATATCCCCACAAAAGTCAGAAAAACTTTCCAGAATGGATAAATCATTGTAGGTGAAGACCCAATTATCAATTTGTGGTGGTTACAATTCAAGAAGAGTGCTACCAAAGGAAAAATAATGGGAATTACTTCTTCCAATGATCAAGAATCCTAGATATGGATGAAGAAGGTTCAAAAGAGATATGTAATGTTGTATAAAGGAAAAGATGGTGCAGAGTCCACCGAAGGTAAAATTTTCAATTTCACACAGTTGACCAAGAAATTCACGACATTTTAATTCATCTCCCTTCCTTTGGATGACTTCCTTTTATATAGTGATGAAGAAATGGACATTGTGAGAAGAGAATATGTGCATAGGATTTTGGACGCAACAGAAGAACTCGTGACCGCCCCCCCGACCCGTGAACCCCCCTACGCCCAAATCCAACCACTCCAACCCCCCACATCCTACCTAACTAAACCATGAGTTTAGAGATAGATTTAGATTAACAAAAGAAAGATGAACATCTTGAATCCTTCGTCACGGGGAGGAAGAGAAATATTTTTCCTATGGACGGAAACCTCAAATGGAGGGTCATTCATATACCGACAAGGTTTCATCCCAATTCCCAATTTTTACACGTTCATCTCATCGAAATATATCGCGCAATTTGTTTTTTTTGAATGCTTTCGAAGATATCTTATCAGGGAGAGGCCTTTTGAGAGAATCAAAACCCAGTCTTATAGAAGATGACAAAAGGATAAGGGTGCAGAATTCATCACTGAAGAATAATTTTATGTACAAACAACAAAACCTCACAAACCTCACATATCACCCATCAACAATTAATTTTAACAAACTTCCAACCTCACACAACTCACTACAACAACCTCCCCCTCCCTCCCCCCCTTTCTCCTATTCCATTAATCCTTCTTTTTGTTTCTCTATAATAATATAATTCCTTGGTAAAATGTCTATGGAAAGACATCTTGAAAACAGAAAAGATAACATTGGAAAAATGGCTTCATTCATGTCATAATAAGTTAAAATTCTTCTGATCATGAGCCTATCACAAAGAATTTGGAGGGTGTGCCTTGTTATTGGGGCAAGAAGGTACAAATCCATTTGAAACTAACTACACAAATGCCCTTCCCTAGTACTTCCCTCAGCATCTACTTGACACTTTCCCTAACTGTCCTCTTTCCCCCCTTTTCCGTTTCCTAAAAACGAAACTCAGAAGATCTTGATGACTATTTGGTACCAGAATGTCTTTTAAGTGTTCTTTTCTTTTTTACCATGGAAGTGTTCTTTCTTTTTTTTCTTGTGAGTGTCTTCCTTGTAGATTCTTAGATGCTCTTGAAGAATATATTATTCTAGAACCCTCTATTGAAAATAAAAGAAACCCCTTCAAGATGTTAAAGGCACTTAGATGAACCACCATTAATCAATTCGTATTGTCCTCAAAGGACACCCATAGTAGGAGTAATATATTCAATAGAGGATATTATTGTTGCATAATGGATGTTTCACAATGATGTTTTTTGAAACTCCACCAATGTTAAAGGAATCGAGAATGACCATTTCAAAGTAAGCATAATAATCCTCCTTCAAATTTTATTTTTTAATTAATGATAGAATCGATATATTTGAAAAACTACAAGAATCACGCCAACACATGTGACCAAAGATGATGAATTCAGGAGTCATGTTATTCACCCTCCTATTTTGTTCCTCAGTGAGGTGGAAATGTTGATGAAGAATAAATACAGTTTTTAAGAATACAAATCTCTTCCCGATCAATAATGGATGAAGATAGGAAGAGGCCAATTGTTTTCTTGAAACCAAGGAAGAATAAACGTTATCACGGTGGAGTATGAAGTCTTTCATTCTCATATGAGCATGAAATTCCAATAATGAATTGTCAAGATGGAATTGAAAGTACTTCCCATACTGCTTCCCTTACATGGTCGTATGCTTCCCATCAAGAAGATGATATGGATTTTGAGCTCGAAGGAGTACCCTTCCCACAAATAATGGACCTCTTATCCTTTTCAGAAGGTGTTGTGAGTCAAGTGTGCCCTTGCTTACAAGAAAAGTGATCTTGGGAAACAAAAGCAGAAGAGTGAACAAGTATTTTCAAATGAATCAGGGCATTGATGGATCAGATTTTCAACCATCTCCTGGAGGCACAACAAAATTATTATTCCTATGAGAATGAAGATGAGACTATGGTGAACCCAGAAGAATCATCTATGAAATACATCTTAAAGGATGCAGAAGAAACTGAAAAATCCTCATCTTAGTCTTGAAATATTGACTCAGGCTATGGAGATGTAAGACAATTATGAATCAATTTGTGATTTTCATTTTGATGCACCAATTTTTGATGCTGAGATGGAGAAAATGGATGAACTTGATGTCTTCCCTGATGCTGTGGTTGGGGAGAGCACATACGAAAGAACATCTTTCTCTTTCATGAAATGTGAAGAGGTTTGTGGGAGTGTACCTCACCTGCTCCCGGGAGTCAGGTTTTCATCCACAACGTACGTCCTTTGGCCTATCATTTGTCCATTTTGACTGCACGCACCACAACCTCCATTCGTGGTTCTGGTGGAAGCCAGGTCTGGGGATATTTCAGATCCGTTTTTGACGTGATGTGCCATGTCCATTCGGAGAGGCGCGTCTCGCGTGCGGTATCAGCGTAAGTGAACATTGCACGGTGATTGTTGTAACTGGACTATACACCACCTCCAGCACTTCTGTCCCTTAGCAATTCCCATATCTCTGACATGTCTTTGTCACCACTACACAAGCCCAGACCCGTCCCCTCCCGCATCGTGTGACACCACCAGGGTGTTACTTCGCCAACAGCCACAGAATCGATGCTATGAGCAGACAGCACCGAGGGCGTTATCAATTTGAACTAATATATCAAGGGGGGGAAGAGATCGTAGCATGGATATCTGGGGTGGTCACGTCCCTCTCAACAAATCACATAGTAGGATCAGTGCAGCTTCTTTTCAATAGGCATTCAAAATCCACGATCAAGCTCACCATTTCCCAAGCCCTCAAATGGTCCGCTCGTTGAACCATACTTCCATTGGCTTACATCACACAACTATGCTGCTCAAGGATGTAGAATACATCTAGCGCCTAAGTGATGGAACCCTCTAGCGTTTCCCGTGAAACGAAATTTCTTTTAGAGCAACCAAAATATGAGCATTGTTCAAACGACCTGCCTGGAGGCTCCCCCGAGGGAATGAAATTCGCTCCTTTACCCTCACAGCTATTCATCTCAATTTTTTACACCTGCCGCACTTCTCTCCGAATCTCTTAGGTCCCCACTGATCTGGGCACACTGTATCAATGATGAGTCTCTGAACTGAGCAGTCATGCTCCTGGGATCATCATTTTCCTACACTCTTAGAAATTAACAATTGGTTTCCAAGATGGCAGTCATTATGATGTGCGGGTGTCTGACCTGTCGAAGGCTCACAGCCCCTTCGCTTTCCCGGCCGGTAACAAAGCGCACTGGAGAACGATAATGAATGCCATTTAACCAGATTTCATGTAAGAATTCTCACTGTCCCGTATGAGACAAATGATGGCAATCATGACCAGTATCTTCTTCTCAAGCCTATGCAATAGCCCATCCACTAGAACAGATGCTCATGACTCGGCCCCTGTTGTGATCAATACCACAATGTTTGTGCGTCTCGAAGCGAAAAACTTTAGTTTCACTATCCCGATCGGCCTGTATTTTTTATCAACCCGCTTACTGGGTATGTATAATTCATTTCTCCGCATATCGGTAAATAAACCTCCTTCCTATAATAAGAGTTCCCTTTTCTTATGTGTGGTTGTTTTTTTCCCTTTTTGTGTGTTTCCATTATGTTTGTTTGTGTGTGTGTTTTTAATAAAGGAAGTTGTGTAGCATATCTCTCTTGCAAGTTATAAGTAACTCTTTAAATCCCAATGGATAAGGAACTGGTCAATGTCTTGTAAACTGAGATTTTGAGATTTCTCATGTCATGTTCTTACTATGCTTGGTCCATAACATGACCCCAAGCTAGAGCCAACTATGGTGTTGTGTTTTTTCAAGGACAAAATTCACTAGAAAATAGGACAACTGCACCACAGTGTCAAAAATTTTCAAAGTCATATCTTCCTAAGACACCCTAGGTCAGGCCATCCCTAATACTAGTCATATCCTATACGTCATATGATCCCCAAGTTATTTTCACGTATCCATTTATTTGTTTGGAAAACAAATCTTAAGGAACTTCTGGAGCAAAGTGTTCACAATGAGTTTTGGTGAGCCAATTTGGGAAGGGCTATCATAAGCCTTCATGTGAATAGTGCATCCCTCCAGAGCATATTTAAAGGCTAAAAATCATCATTGAGGAGTATTCATGAGCTAAAAATGTTATGAAATTGATTTTGTAATATTTAGGAAAGTTTTGGAGGATTTAGAGCTGATTCACCAGAAGTGGGTTTTCTAGCCTGAAGGAGCATGCAACGTGAAAGAGGACATGAGATTTAAAGAAATATTCTAGGCTATCAATAGTGATTTGAAATTCCAACCAAGTACCTATGGAAATGATTTTCAATGCCATACTTGGTGGAAAATATGGGAATTCTTTAAATTTCACACACTGTTCTAGGTAGCTCTTTCTCTTTTGGCGCATAACAAGCGATCCTGAGAAAGAAGGAGAAATTTTGAGGTGTTTCAGCAAAAAAAGGATCTTGGTACCATAAACATTAGATTTAAAGGGTTTTTTTAGGTGGAATAATATAAAATTTCACCCAAAAAATTCATCTAGGAGCTCGAGATATCGTCTTCGGAAGTTGGCTCCCAAGATACGCTTCCACACTTAGTCTATTCATGATGGGACCACGTGGCAACCTATGATGAAGGCACAATTTCATGTCCCCTTTTCACCTTTGAAAAGGGACATGAGGTGTAAAATTTTTTGACACACCCCTAAGAATCCCTCTTGTCACCCATATGACCTACCGACACTCACCTAAGCCCATGTTGACCAGTTTGACTTTGCACTCACCAACCCCATGAGCGCCACTTGTCATGCCCAAAATGAGGTGATTTTTTATACAAACTTTGTACCTTTTGAAAGGATACATGAGGGATAGAAAAATGTGTCCCATCTCTAACAAGCCCCTCGATCCCTTATGTGACCTCAAACCAACTCCCAGGTGCTTCCGTCTAGCCCCCCTCTCCAAGTTGTACAATGAATGAACATGTGACAAATGGTATGCCTAGAATGAGGATAATTTTTATGTACCCTTTGGAACTTTTGAAAATGGATGACAGGGATAGAAAAATGTGCCCCATCCTCCCCCCTTCCATTACCAGTTTAAATAATGCGGGAGTTAGCCATTTTTTGACATTTCTTCTCGACACCTCCAAACCCTGCCAGAATAAAAATCCACCTTTTTTTCATTTGAATAACTCCTTGAAATCCTCCATGATCTAAAAACACAAAAAATCACATATTGAATGGATTTAAACATAGAAGAAACAAATAGTTTTTTTCTAGAAAACCATGAAGTCTCCAAAACGAAAAATCTTCGTATCTCACAAACTACAATTCAGATTTGAATGTCAGATTTTAAATTCATCTAGAATTCTAGGTGCATTGAAGATCCTAGAGAATTTTTTTTGCATGCGTGGCCCAAATTTTTTCCAATGGAAAAACCCTCATTCCTTATCACAAAATTTTTGATTTTTAAAATCTTCCAAACCGGTGGTCAGGTAAAGTTGAAATTCTAGAGGAGTAGTATTGGGAAAAAACCCATATCAAGAATGTTCATTTCATTGTGAACCGAACGACAGAGACCCACTTTCTAAAAATAGTAATCCTTCATACACGGGTGGCTACTATTTTGGGTAAGTCATCAGAAGAAACAGTTACGACGAAGACAACTTGCATTAAGGAGGAAAACAAGGTTAGATTGACTGGTTAGCCAAGGAAAGAAACAAACAATCATCACTTACTAAAAATAGTAATTTCCCTATATGGGTACTTTCCATAAATAGTAATTCATCCCAGAAAGATAAATCAATGAAAGATCAATGTGCACAGGGGTCGTGATATAGGAAGATCTCATTAGTGCGATTAGATCAATAAAAAAGTCACTACTTGCTAAAAATAGTAAGTTATCTTGTAGGCACTTACTATTAATAGTAAGTCATTCCAATTATTTTCATAGAATGGATTTCATAGAGGGGGTAACCATTTCAAAGTCACATCTCATGTTGGGGATCAGTGAGGCAAAATATAAGCACTTGCTGAAATAGTTTCCCTTGTCCAAATATAGTAAATTTTAAGGAATCATGAAGTCAATTCACGGGGGTGAACCGGGTAGGGTCTATCCATAATATTCAGGAATAAGGTGATAGTAAGGCCTCTTGTAATGGATATCAATAGTGTATTTTGAAACTCATTTCATGGGTTACGTTTGTATATGTGTTATGTGTGAGGTGGTGTCTACATCATCAGACTGTTCATGGTGTGTTTCATTAGGTTTCCAAATCACATGGCAATGTAGCAATGGTTGAAAAAAGAAAGAGCCATGAAATGGGTTAGTTTCAAGGATTCAATATATTTAGAGGGGATATCCATGAGAAAAAATCATGGTCACCAAAGGATTCATTCAACAGTGTTTCTAAACACTTAGTTCATAGTGTCTACGTGTCTGTGCAAATAAGTCTTCATGCAATGCGAGGCATTCAAGGATCTAGAGTTCATTGTATTGGAGTGTTACATCAGATCATCTAGAAGGGATTAGTGGAATCCCTCAGAGGTGGCTTCTCCTTCATCGGCTATCCTTATCTCTTTCCCCCACTTATTTCTCTCCCTGTTCTAATTCTTCATTGGGATTCATCATTTATTTCACCTATTCACTTAAGGGCTTATTTTAAAATTGGTAAAAGTGTTTTCTAAAAATTTCAAGAGAAACAATTAATTTATGGAAAATGAAAAGTCATGAGGGAATACAGAACATGAAGATTCATACAAGGGAGGTGAGGGCTTGATTCAAATTGTTATAAATCAAGATGGCTTCTCCATTCTAAAGGATTCCAAATTTTGAATAACTTCTACTCTGTATCATTATGAATTGTGATAGCTTGGTTGAAGTTTTGTATTCATCACTTCACATGAAATAAAAGCTACACTTCTTCTATTTTCCCATTCTTATTTTTCCTCTATTTCCCACATGTATGCAGTTTGTAAGCATGGTGGTCAAGAGAGATTTGTGTCGTTGATGAATACCTCTAATAATTTGTCTATGTGGATTG
>JAHRHJ020002355.1:0-12705 GCA_019776745.2 Taxus chinensis | reverse complement strand
GATAAGAAGCACATCACAAGCACCTATGTGGCCCATACCACCACCAAAGGGGTACTCATCGGATTGTTGGCACGCGAACATTGAAGCGCAGATCAGGCAAATATGACTGTCCTAAGATATGAGCCAGAGCCCAGAATGAACGATCTTCATCCTGCCTTACCCATGACTCCAGACTCCCACAAGATCACCATAGTCAAAATCACATAGGAATTATTCAGGAACAATCCACAGGAAAGAGTAGGAACTTCAGTTAGCATAATGAGCCTATAGGTGTTGCCACCCACAATATACGAGGCAAATCCTCGAAGTAGACGAAACAATAAAGTGGGTTTTCAGTCTATGATAAGACGTCCACTTCCTCACTTGTACTCAGCGCAAGATTTGAACAACCTGGTCCACACCTCCTCTCTCCACCCCTAAACTTGACATTATCCCCTTAGGTCCTCTAGTGTAAGGTTTCACACATATACATAACTCGCATCACAATCACAATGTAAATTCACACACATACACAACCATAAGGTCTTGCGCATGGTATCGAACAAATACAGGAAGACAAAACATCAATCATTACTTTCCCCCACGGGGTTACAATACATCACATGACCAATCTGGCACCTAAATGAAATCCATTGTACCTAGGATCATACTCACCATATGCCCCTAAATCATGACATGAACCATCACATATTACAAGAATTATACATATGAGGAAAACAATGGGCTAACATTACGACATATAATCCCTTTGTGTACAACACCGTGAGACACACACGACGCATAACAACACGCGACGAACATCACAATATGATCAATTCACGCTCACAAACCACTTTTTCCCATGGCATACATCAATACATCGTCACCTCACATACGGTCAAAAATGTTTTTCCAACACTTTGCAATTCACAATCTCATTCCCTTCACCAAAAACAAGGTGGTACAATCACACAAACGGATTCCTCATTGGATCCACGAAAGGATAGTCACTCTCTCATCACAAACGTAAGTCACACTGAATTCTTTCATAAATCCACATAAAAGGAGAGAGAATACTCCCATCACCAGCACATCAACATTATAACAAATGCGCATTAAGTGACATACACATCATGTGTGTTCACACTATCACAATTACGACATAGATCACATCACTCTTAAAACACATTACTCTTTGAATATTTATCACCATCATGGAACACCATCACCATCATGCAACCCATCATGTAACACCATCCCCATCATGTAGAATCATCACAACTCCAATCCATCCCAGAGGTTCGAGAGCATGAACCTCCGCTCTGATACCATATGTAGTGCCCTCATTTTACACACATAATGTCAACAGTAAAATACCAAGATAAATTTTTTTTTGGACCTACAATGCACGCTACACGCAACACAGCAAGGGCTCCAAGTACATATACTCGACTCACATATGATAATCACATAAGTCATCGACTCACATAGACTCAAGAAAACAACAGAGGCATGTCGATGCCACACTTCTCGCAATGAACGAATACCAGTAATGACCCAATCGCAAGAAACATGACTTCAGGAATGACGAACCCACAACACATCATTACTTTAAATGTATTTTAGTTACGATTAGCATCCCAAGAACATTGTTATGTAAGCATAGTTTTCTCACTTTTTCCATCTACATGTTCTGAAAATTCATTTCACATTTCACTTATTGTTCAACCATTTAATTTTCCTCTTTACCCTTAGGCCAATCTTCATAACTTACATAAGTATTTTCCATATTTCGAATTTCATACAAAACTCTAACTCTCTCATTCTTATGTTAAGATTATGCTTCCCAAAATTCTTATTCAATGTTTAGAATTTAGCCTTGCTACACAAGTGAACCTAACGTGATTTCAAGATGAAATCTTGGGATTAAGGAAGACATAGATTCGAGATAGCTTTTTCCCAAGAACATCCTTTGATCAAGGAATAGTTATTTTGATACCAAACTTAATAAGGTTCAATAACTTATTGACTCCTATATATATATATATATATATATTTGTTTCCTCGTAGTTTGGTCACACCAAGGCAATACATATTCTTTGAAACACATGAAAAGGTTTAATTAAGTTATAAGGACTCCAAGAGTGACCTTAATCCTAATCTCCAATCTCGTGCTCATCTTATATGATATGCTTTTACATCGCACTATGGTCTCATTATTACCATCGTCTCAAAAAAAAAGAGTTACGAAAGCACTTGTTTGACATCTTAAGGAAGTACATGGCTAGGAGCATTATAAACTACACATGAATGCAAGTGATCTGTGTTCACGAAGATCCCATATCCTTGCATTGCACGATTCCGCATAAGAAATATTCTTTATTCCTTAATGCCATAAAATTACATAACAAGGGATTAAGGGACAAGATTACACTTTCTAAGGTTCTCTAGAATCAACATCTTTCAACTCAATTTCACATGCAAGGAGTTAAATCATAGTTTTCTACCCACAAGTTAACATACAAAATCCACTAGGGTTTATTTTAATTCCAATATGCACCTAATGATCTACACCTCAACTATATATGATTTTAAGGCAAGCAGACATATTTATAATAATCCACCTTCAAGAAGATACCAAGATGTTATTTTGATAGAAACCAAGGTAGCACCGTTTAGTCGTTCCTTCAAACAAGGACTCATAAGGTGACTTCCAAAGCGGTCTTCACCACTCAACCTAGTGACGGACCTGAAGAGAGGGCATTCTTCTTGCGATTACCAAAACTAGAAGGAAACCGCATACTCTGGATAAAGTTGGACCATGACATTCCTAAAATATGGGTTCATGACCATGTCGCTAAACATAATGACTATGATGGTAAACTCCAACTAGGGGTTTTATTTACCTAACCTAGAGTGTTCCATCAAGTGTAAAGCTTAAGTTCGTTCTACAGTTTTAATTTTCTTATATGGTAAAAAGGATCACACATGCAAGCAAGTTATGCACGAATATTTTATCAAGGTTGAGTGTTCCCATTAAAACTCTTTATTATGTTTGCAAGGTAAGAAGATAACCCAGTACTTAATTTAATCATTTATAGACTACTGAGAAAGTACTACAATATATTAACTTCAATTTCAATTTACTATGTATAAATCAAACCCTTTTTGCTATACACAACTAAGAAACAAATTGAACTAGTGATTAGATGCACATTTCCTAAGTATCCCTAAAGCTAGCATCTCATGCATATTAACAAATTTCAATTATAAATTTTCTGTAACAAGAGACTACATTAGACAGTTATTCATTTTACAATGACCTATAAAAATTACAATAATAATAATTAAATTACACATCACCTTTTTTTTCGTCATTCTTCCATCCTTGCAAAAACCCACGTGAGCATGATATCAGTGATAATTCGCTAGCATGGCATCCACCCTAACCTAACATAATTATAATTTTTCAGTTTCCCATTTACATCTGACAATAATTACAATTTGCAATCGAAATAAAAAGGTCTAGAAACATGTATTCATTGCATTTATTTTTTCTTCATTTTGTAACCCATGGGAGAGAAAGAGAAGGGAAGAGAGAGAAAACACCATTTTTTCAAAAGTTCTATTTCACACAAAAGATATACTAAAGGGTTTTTAAATAGTTATTTTCAATGCGTTAAAAGTTTTCAGGGTGGTTTGGAAACCCTACGAGGGTCTGCAGCTTTCTATTTTTATATTTTCTTACTAACTACAAAAACGTACAAAACGTGCTCGGAAGGCTAAGAAACCACTTCCAAAAGTTATCTCCTTGATGAGAACGCCCTCCACGATCAAATTTCTACGTGTCCCCAGATATACCAAGAGTTCATATCAACTGACGGAATTGAAAAAGAGCAAACGGTTTACGTTTTGCGGCTAGTTTTCCAGGGCCACTGGTCGTAGTTCACCCAGTTGTAAAATGACAACAATTAGCTCGAGAGCCAGAAAACCGCATCCACAACTGACGTTTGATGGAGAAGCACACAAAGAGACATCTCCTACTAGTTCCCCTATATAAAGAGAATTCATCAGAGTCAATGGGATTGAGAACTAGAAAACCATTTTCAAACGGCGACAAGTTTTCTGGAGCGACAAGATGAAATTGGACTAGTTTGACCTCATCAAACTGCGACTAGAGGCCTACAAAATGGCTTCGCCAAACTATCCCAAAAAGTTCTCTTTCCTCTATTGAATGTTCCATACACTAGTCTTGTATAAACTTTAGACGTTTGTGAAGACGGGATGTAATTTCTCCATTCAGGTTTCGAAATGGTGGTTCAAAACGAAAGCCAACTTTCTAGATTTAACAACTTTCTACGTTTGTAAACCAGTGTAATAGGGCTCCTATAAGAGCGTCAAAAGGATGTCATTATGTTCATTTTCGGGTCAAACCAAAGGTCAAGGTGACTCCTCATATACCAAGGTGCAAGAATGAAACTTCACATCTTGTTTCCAAAGTTGCGAAGGGTACTTAGTGAGTCTCAAAAAATTACAAAATTTAACTATTTAAAACAAGGAGAAAGTCAAATTTATTAATGGGGAGTCAAATTCGTCTGGTCGATAAAATGATATTGGAGTGATCAAGAAGGGTAAGAGTTTTCTAAATCATCTCGAATGAGGGTGATAGTTCATGGTTTAAAGTAGGTGAGTTATAATGACTTCGTGAGTTGCGACACGACACTTTATTATTTTTCAATGAGTTGAAGGGACATTTAACTATATTAAAAATCCTAATAATTTAAAATTCTGTTTAGTTGCAAAAGAGAATTAAAACATGAGAATTATGAGAAGTAAGGGAAGAAGAACCATGCCTGGAAATGATGAGTGAAACAGTACAAGGGGCTCCAAGTAGTTTACACTCACGATTCATTGAGACCACCATTGTTGCCACATGATGCCAGGTAGTCACATGCAAACCAAGCCATTCATTGTGCACCCATGTCTCATCAAAAAGAACCATTTTGTGTTTTCAAGAAGTCATCCCGATCCTAGAGACCACATTTTCTATGTCAACAGATCACACGCCTTTTCAACAAAATCAATTTTTGTGCATACGAATACTCTGAGGAACGACTTTCAAATACAATGCATAGGAAGCATTAATTAATGGTTCTAACAGAACAGTCTAGAAGCTTGCACTTGGAAGACATGAGGTAATAATTTTTGGCATGATTCTATAGGAGGCACTCATGCCATCAAATTATTTACAACCCCTCATGCATTGAACCTGCATGACTGGAAGCTAATTAAACCAAAAATGAAGCTTACAAGGTCAGGGTATGTTACATAAGACCAAATATCTTGAGGCATTCTTCCCAACAGATCACAGGCCTTTGTCTACACATCCATTTTGTGTATATGCTTCCATCATGGCATTCCATGAGACAAACATTTCTTTGAGGCGTTCTATCAAACAGTTCCATGCCTTTTAAATAGACCCATTTTTTGCATATCCTACTATCATTGCTCCAAAAATCCCCCAGTCCTTGGAACTGAATTTCTTCCATGCATTTAGTCGAACAGTTCACATGCTTCCATGTTTTACATATTTATCTACTAGGGCACTTGCGACTGCAACATCTGAAAAATTTCCTCTGCCCTTTTTTTTGCTTTGATGGCAGCCCACGTAGGCCTGGGCACTGTTGGGAGGATGCTGACAACGTGACAAGCTAAAACAGACAAAAATCCTCCTCCATTTTCTTTGATGAGCGTCCATACTCTATCCCCAACCATATGCGACTGCAACAACTGTCAAAACCCTCTCTTTCCATTTTGCGCTGATGGAAAATCCACGCTGGACAATTTAGCGTGGATGGGGAGGATGCTGAAAAGGGTTGTGGAGCCTGGCTTTACACAAATCAAATGCATTTTCTTGAAATCTTCCAAGGCCTCTTCAACAAACTCATTATGAGCAGATCCCCTGCACCCCCCTAAACCATCCGCCCCATGCCCAAAACTAACGCATTCCAAAAGACAAAAAGACAAAACCATAACTGTGATTTTTGGACTTTTTCGCCTTCTTCCACTTTGCCCTAAACTGCCCAACATTCACGGGCATTTTGATATTACTATTATTTTTTAATTCCTTTTAAATTTATTTATCTATTTTTTTGTTTGTTTTAATCTAAAAATGCCATAAAAACCCTAAAACGAAGTAGACAAATAAATAAAACATAGCTTAAAGTCAATCCATTACCAGAGGTAAAATTTCGACACAAAAGTGACAGATCGAAGTTTGCGATATGAGTTATAATAGTATTATAAACATTATTTTAATAATTTTATGGCTTAATAATGATAATAATTATTAGTCCTATTAATTTCGATGACCCGAAAAACTCGAAGAGCTGAGAACCAAATTTTTCCCTTAACCGAATAACTGTCCATGACACTACGGGGTCCACAGTTTGGGGTGTCGACAATGACCCCAAAAGGCAAGAAGGAGAGGGGAAGGTGAAAAATCTTCATTGCGACCTGGACATGGTCAACAACGGTAAAAAAAAGCACATGCACACCAGTCTCCCAGGATTAGCAACAAGGTTGTCATGCCAGGGACTGGTGGAACATCAAACGAGGCATTACAAATAGAAATGATAAGGCACACTTACCTCAATTTTGGACTTAGTAGTATGATGAAACGATAGAACAGACTATCACAACTGACCATACAGGAAAATGCACCAGAGGTGGAAATGGCTTGGACTAATGTGCCTAAAGAAGGATGGGGCACCTGGGGTGCTCTGGTCTGAAATATGGATGCCCTGGTCTACAGAAATGGTCGAAACCTAGTTCCAATATGGTCACTAGAGATTCACACTTATTCTCCTTTTTTCACGTGAATGTTGCACTTGGATTCGCTAAGGTACCTATAAACCTGCAATAAAGAAATAACCGACAAAACCCCAAACAAAACATCAAACCATAAAAAAGAAAGAAACAAATGAAGGTATTTGATTGTCCTCATCTGCCACAACGGTGATCTTACTACTGAGCATTGCACTACATCTCAGACCTAATGTAGTTTTGTGTGCTTGTGTGTGCAATAGTGCTCCTAGGTCACCCTCGCACTAATGACTGCCAAGATAAGGGGCAATAACTAGATAAAAATGCAAATGATGGATGGAATAGAATGAAACCCCCTTCTTATGTAGTGTGTATGTAGAATAATATCCCAAATGCAGTCCCTTTCTCTATGTAGATAGATATCCCTTGATAATAATAGTCCACCCATATAATGGTATGTATGTTGTATTTATATAGGTATTTCTTATTCGAATTTCAACACTAATGACCCGACATGTCGACTAGTAATTGAATAGATGGGAGGGAAAATTGAAAATACCGACCTCAAATGTAAAAAATAATATCAAAAACAAAGAGGAAAAAGAAACCTAGGATGAATAGGAGCACTTGGTGTCAAGCCTTGGGCACTAGTGTCAAGCCTTGGGCACTAGTGTCTAGAGACAAGTGATGACAAATGAGTAGGAATTGACAGACAGGGATCTCTGAGATCTAACCAAATCTATGTGTATGAATGAAAAATGTGTAAGAAAAAATAAATGAAGACCAACAAGAAAAATGAATGGACTACAAGATGGGTCATCATTGAATATTTTCCTTACACAATATCCATATATAAAACAACATACTTAACGGTATAATAATAGTGTTAAGTGTGTGATTTTGTGTCTATAATCACTGATGATGAATGAAGAGTGAAATCAAAGCCTTTTGATACCATAGTAAGGGAAGAATAAATGGAATAAAATCAATGCCATCCATCTTATGATCACGCAATCCATGTGAGATGAAGTGAAATGGTTCTCGAGACAAAATTGGTAGTTTCTCATTTAGACACTTTATGTTCACCACATCGAGGAAAGCAGGAATTTGCTTAAAAATTAAGAGATAATATCCTGTGAGTTATAGGATAATTATAAAATTCATGAAGGAATGATATGTGATCATTTTGAGCTCATTTCATCTATTTACTATTTTTAGCATGTTTTTCATGATTGTCCCATTTTAGCCATTTTTTGCCATTTTTGAGTGTCGAACATGGGGCGAATGAAATGAATTAGCTAAATTCAAATTTTTCTTGAACTTAATATTATTATTAATTTAATACAATCAATACTTAATAAAAATATAAAGTAGTCTTCCAGGTGTCAGATTCGAACGAAACCACTTACAGAAGTTTATGTTTTGCATTTTAGGCCTTTACTCCAATTTTTAGAGGATTTCAATCGATAGGTTTGCATTGATATGAAAAATGAAAACTTTTGGCCAAAAATTTCACATGGATATATAAAATGGAAGGTTTAATTAATGGATTCATGTATATACTCCCCTTAAATGATTTTTTCATCTATTATACAGTTCAAATTTCATGGCAATCGAAGCAGGGGTTTGGAAACAATGAGAAAATTTACATTTTGGAGCATGATCAATTTTGGGAAACTTTTAGCAGAATAAAAACAAGGGATAACACAATTGAGGAATTAAAAACATGAAAAATTAATTATTAATGATTAATTATGAATTTTATACCCTCCCCCTCTCATAAACCTCGCTAATGCATGCCTTAACTGACCCCGTTTAACTCGGGTTAGATGGAGACTTGTGGATGTAATGAAAACTTTATAAATAGGTCTCAGATGTACCCATATAACTTACTGATTTTATTAAGGTACAAAGGTACATTATGGTTTTTAAAATGTGCCAAGGGTAGAGGCATCATGAAAAATGGGCCAAAACATGCAAGTTGTGAAGTTTGAAAACTATGCCTAGTGGGTAAGTTGAAAGTCTTAACTGAAACAACTTTATCTCCTCATGTGGTGGTGCATTATAGTGTCCCCCATGACCCTTTACAAAGGTTACAATGGGACATCAAACTTCTATAAATGCACAAGGGTTTGATTATCATGAGGAAGGGGTAGGTGGGGTTAGGTGAGTGTATAACATTTTCTAACCACCAAGTTGTCTTTTAAGTGATGAAAACTCATATTCTAATATGGGGCACAATTTTGTGTCCTCCATGTCCCTTTTGAATTTGGCCAAAGTGAGAAAGGGAGAGAAATGGTGTCTAAGAGTGAAATAGCCAAAAATAGATGTTTTCCTTCATCAAACACTGCCCGAAATAGCCACCTGAACACATTTTCTTGCTACTGGAGCTAGGAGTTGACTTCCAAGAGAAAACAATTATATGATTTTGACTCCAAAACTTCTGATGAGAAAATTTCCACCATTTTTAGGATCCAACTGTTCCTGCAATTTGAAATTTTGTCCCTTTTTCAATTCTTCGCAATCTTGTGCGCCGGTGAAAGAAACTACCACCAAAGTTCATGATGATCAAAAGGAAACATAGCACTTTGGATGTTAATGGGGCATCACATATGTCACATTTCCATTTAAATAAGTTTATAACTCTCCCTATAACTCCTAGAACCTTCAATTGAATCTTCACTAGGATCATAGATCTTTACCTTTACTATCGAGCCAATATGTACAAATATGATCCTCAAAATATCTTTAAACATTTTTCAATATGAACTATACCCTCTTATATTTCCAATGAGTATATTATTCCTTTCCAAATACTCCTGAGGCTCCTAAAAAATTTGGAACAAGCCTACTAGCTTTTTCATTACTTTCATTTCCTTATACCATGCTATAAATAGCCCGGTATTGCATAAATTGTTCCTAAACCTAATTTTTATAACATAAATTTCCTAAACTACCCCAAATGATTGCATAGATCTGTCCCATACTTATTGAATGCATTAACATTTCCATGTACGTACCTGGAGGGTGTTCACCAGGTTCAAAAAGGTTGGAAATAGCCCTTTCAGGGCTTTCAGAAGCTCTTGTCTTCTCATGGATATCCAAATATTCATGAATAAAATTGAAAAATATCCCCTACACATGAAACAAAATTGAAAATCATATTATCGCATTCCTCTTGGCCAGTGTGAGGGTAACATGCTAACTGGGTTGCCCGGAGGACATGTTTACATTGACCAAGAGAAGGATTTTCAAATGTGGCTTAAGTTGTCATGGCAAAAAAATTCGAGTTTTTTTATGATAAACATTTTTCATGAAAGTAGTTGTCCTCCCTCTATTACAGAAGTTTATTCTAAGGGGGTTTCTTCTCTTTCTCTTTGATCATGTATTGTCTAGTCAAAGAATCTCTTCTCCTTGTTTGAACTCCCCAACCTATAGCCTTAAGCTCTTCCTTTATACATTATTTGTGCACCAATCTAAATGGGATATAAATTTTTTAATAGATTTCTTCACTATCCAATCTTTTGTGTTATAAGGGATTCACATGGTGTTTCCTCTCCTTCTTTAGTGATATTAATTGGTTGTAATTTTGGCTCTTCTTTTACATCTACTCTGTCCTCTTTCAATCCCCTCACAATAATGCACAAATTTTTTCTTGTGTTATATTCTCTTATTGAACCGTTATCGTCAAGAAATGAGTGAGAAGTGGAAAATGAATAAATTTTCCTTCTTTAGATTTTTTAGCATGTGACCGAGCTCACCTAATGGCTTTCAATGTGTATCTTTCTCACTCCTTTAGAGTATATTTTTTCCCTGTGTCTTCAAGTGTGATGGTGTGCACTTTGTTTCTACTTACATTGATTTAGTTGAAATGAATTTATGTAAACTATCTTGGGAGCATTGGATCTACTTTGACCTTGATTTCCTCCTACTCAACTTGCACAATGCTCTTTTTCTTAGTCTTCTTCTCTCCCTTTCATCTTCTTGTAGTTATCCTCCTCACGGGTGCTCTATTCTTGTGCCACTTGAGCTCCTGTAATTGGTTTGGATAGGAGTTGTCATTTGATTGTTTGTGTTCATGATTCAGTGCACAATTGTGGGATGTTAGCTCCTACCATATAATGTTTTATTCTCAATTTTCCCTTCAAAATCTCCATATATACAAAAAATGACATCTTGCAAGGTTGCAAATGAAATTTAGTTGTTACATGAAACTTCTCTCTAAAATTTTCAACCATTGCGGTGTGTATTTCTAATACAACCCACCCCCAAGGCATTTTGTCAAAAAAATAGAAAGCCCTATGTACACTTCCACCTATTTTCAACTATTGAAGGCATGTATTCTAAGGATTCCTTGATTGTCATAAGTAAGAGTATTCCTATCATGGTTTTAGTGGTTGGCTCAACACCTTCCAACTTGAATTTTTACTAAAATTTTGCAAGGTTTGTTCAATGCCAATATTGGCATAAACATAGAGTACGCCAGAAAACACAAATTGATTAGGTCAAACACCTACTTGATGCATTTTTTGAAGTAGTTTTAGTTCTTCGTATGGATTCGCATGCCCATTTAATGGGATTCATCCAACCAACAAAATTCTACATCTACCCCCCTAAATGTCAACTACCCACCCCAAATCCCAGTCTCTAACTTGGGAGTTTTACATAAATTTTGTTCCTTTTATCTATTATTTTCTTTTCTTTTTTTAATTTATACAAAATCACTCATATATATTTTAATATACATAATTTGGTTTTAAAACCCCATACACTAAACCACAAGGTTTGATTAAAAAAACAAGTTCGATGAGAAAACTAAGCTTCAATTCAAGTTCAAAAACAATTTCAATGAGAAAAATAAGCTTCACTTGAAGTTCACTAGTGAAGAAAATTTCAAACCCCAACATCTTAGAATTCAAACGTAACATGTATATCAATAATTATCTTCATTTATTATTATTGTCATTATTAATATTATTATTATATATCATTATTTAGTATCTAACTATCATGCATTATAGTTAGATTGGCATAAACATGCCAATTCCCATTATTATTTTCTATTTCAAAACCTCTTTATTTAATTAATCATTTGTATAGTTCAATATATAAATATGATATTTGATTACATCCATGTTTCATAAATAGGTAACTAAATATGCTTGTTTGAAAAATTTAAAGAGGTACATTCTTAGAATGCTTAACTTAGGTTTGCCACATACCACATTGATTAATAACCCCACTATATGGTCAAGATAATACAATTTTTCGATCAATTTATCCAAGAAAGGAACATCTAAGTGTCAGTCAAAATGACATCTAGTTCAATGTGGAGACTCCCTTGCAAGGCTAAAAATATGTCAAATTCAAAGGTCAAACACAATAGAGAACACCCTGCTCCATCCTACTCATTTACCGTCAGCATATGGGAAAGACATTATGACCTTTTGATTCATCATGCCAAATAAGAGGAATGCTTGAGACAATAAATCGGTACATGAACACAAGTAACCTGGGGTGACCCACAAGTAATACATGGTAACCACGAGTGTGATTTAATGAAATTTAAATCTATGTAAGGACATTAATGATAACATACATATAACAATATTCAAGCAAGATCTAGTTGAAGAAGTACAAATAAGAGTGAAAAATAGGAGATAAAGATGGCTCATCTTGTAACTGTAGGTCTGGACTAATTCTGGACTTGTGAAAGGGCTGAAAAGGTATAATTTGGATTGTATAAGATTTTTATAAGAAACTAGAATGTGAATATCTTAGGGAGAAAAACTTCTGGGGGAGGATAGGGTTGTCTGGGCATTAACGTCTATTATGGGTGCTAGTGTCTACGATTTGGTCCTAGTTCTTTCTGTGTCACTTCTGTTCACTTTTACTCTGTCA
>JAHRHJ020002354.1:0-12713 GCA_019776745.2 Taxus chinensis | reverse complement strand
CATAACACTGATCATACTTGGACTTGGACTTCCATTTTTATGTCCTGAATAGCCTTCATAAGAATTGGAGAAAAATATGATGATTCTTCTGGGAACTCCCCAATGAAAAAGGGGGACAGGAAGTCCGGAGGGGGCACACAAGGAAGGGGGGAGGCGACACCCACAGGGCACAAAGTGGGGGGGGGACACCACAAAGGAAGACGAAGACAAACCGACAGACCAGACAAACACAAGACCACGCCTGAGGGGGAACAAAAAGAGGGGAGGAGAGGGGGAGAAGCGAAGGACAGAAGGGGGGGGGGCCAGAACGCCAGGGGGAGAGGCGCCGTGGTCAGATATGAACTCGGATGTGAATAGCTATTCAATAACCCCGACCTGGCATTCCATAGTCATCAGTTCCTCATCCTCCACCCTGCCTTTGCATTCACCTCCCATCTAGTTGGGTTGAGCAGATGGAATATTCCCCATCTGATTTTCTCTCATAGAAACCTCAAGTTAAGGAGTATGTCCTCAAATATAAGTTGTAGAAAATACAGATATCATATAGATATAGAATTGGGGCCCATGTCTATAAGATCCCTCCCTATCCTCAATCCTCTATATATATAGGGATAAGGGCCCCTGCCCTAGAATAACCAATTATTTTCTTAGACCATAGATAATACATTTGTATGTAATACTCATGTTATATTATAAGATCAAAAACACAAGACATAATATTTGGTCCATTTCCGATGCAATAAAATAAAACAAAACAAATTATATTCATTGATACATACTGTAAAAAATCACCTTACCATGAGACAATATTAATCAATAGCATTTACTAATGAAATGATCTCATAAATTCAACAAATAAATTTGTGTGCAGTTAAAAGCACAATAATGTTTTCGAAACCAACACACCCATATTTTCAATAACAAATATTAAAAATTCCATCACATCCATAATCTTTACTTTTACAAATCTTACAAACAATTAGCGCCATTACTTTAATTCTCAAGCACTAAAAATAAATTGGTTGAGAAACACATTGTGTTTTTCAACCAACTATTTTTTTTTCGTCACAAATATTTTTATAACTTACTCTTACGAATTCTACACTCCTTTAAGACTAAATTCCGAGACCGTCCAATACAATCTTGCAGGGAATATCTAACTTCATCCAAACACCAAAGAACAAAAGTAGTTGAAAAATACATTTTGTTTTATTAACCTACTAATTTTCTCTACTTATTGTTATATATGATAATCCCTGTTACACCTATTACTTCAATTTTTAACCTATGTGTCAGGTGGCTATAGGTGATATCCATTAAAAACATTACAAAAATTAAACATATCAAAAATAAATTTGGCTTGAAAATCACCCTGTGCCTTGCAAGCATTTTCTAAATGTGCACCCTGTTTGTCCACCTCTGATTTTTTTAGCAACTATTCAAATAGGATCATCCCCCTATTAGACCTAAGCCTACTAAATCTTGCAAGATAATCTAACTTAAAGGCAATTGTCAAAAAAAAAGTTGAGAAACCAACTGATTTTCAACCAAACTTGATTTTGCCACCAAGCAATTTATTATTACTGTACTCTGCAAATATTACAAACCCCTTTAAGAACCCCACTCTTTCACCTCTTCCCCTCCAACCTCTTGCCTGGGCTATCTACCTTCAGCCCAAATACCCAAAGAACCCACTCCTGCCACACCCCCCCACTTGTTGTTTTCAAACTACACCAATTTTATTATTCCTATTATACCTTCCCCCCCCCCTTTCCCCCCCTTCCTTCATTCTGCCCAACCTTTAGCTCCACTATTGGTGATATACGGCACCCCTTCCCCACCGGTTTGGCCCGCAATTCTTGACAAAAACATTCGTGTGGTTTCAACATTGTGGGTTTGTGAATCATGTATATCAAACAACCCACTTTTTCTCTACCATCTTCCCCCTTTTTCCCCTCTCTGCATGAATTCATGTAGGTTGTTTTTTATTTTTCTTCTCCTCACTATTTGCTGTTCTCATGATGCAGTGGGGGACCCTTGAAGTTAGGGAACTCCCAGCCTTCCATGCTGAAAATTTACACCCTGGGAGTAGGCCTTTGTCACCCATGCCCACGCGCATTGTGACACTCTCTCAAGAACAACCACTTGGAGCTAATGCGTGACAAAAACAATACCCCCAAACCCGTGGGTTAATTAATCATAATGGTATTGCGTTTTTTAATCAGGTTTTAAATTATCTCTATTAATATTTTTGATATGTTCCAGATGGCCACCATGGAGAGGGGACTGGTTTAGGAAATCACAATTTAATCAGCCCCCTCCCGTTGAACTGGGCCCAGTTAGGTGTTGTCCCTTTTGCACTTCACTTGGTTAAAACCCACAATGACCATCATGATAGCCCCCAAAGCCACAATATCAAACAAGATAGATTGTTGGTAAATCAACGGACATGTCATTTCAAAGTAATATATATCTATTATAAAAACAATACGAGTGTGTTAAGCCCCACCTTTTTTGAGTCCCAAATTGATGACCAGTATAGACGGCCAATCTACATCCGTTGGGGTTACACCAAGATAATAGCCGAGAAGTCTTGGCTCGCACCAGCATTTCGTTAAATATATTTATCATGTGTTAGATCATGACTTGTAAGGCTATTTGATCATATAGATTCACTTGGCATGTAATAGTGTTTCATCTAAGCTTGTGGCATATATATATAGTGCTAACATTGTGTGTGTTAAGTATAAGCCTTACTTGGATAGCTCAAGTAAGTTGGCATTGTTTAAATGGTCCATGAAATGGACGGTCTTGGAAACTCAGATTTGGTTTCTGTTTGTGTGAAGACTTATTCCCAGATGTTGGTCACTCAACCCCTTCCTAACGTGGCTACTCATCTATAACTGGAGGCTCTCTTCTTAATGTTGTTTTATGTGGCATGTGTAATGGGAACATTGCACCCTTAACCAAGGCTAGGTACGTCTCTGTGCATATGTTGGAAAATAGGGATTACGTTGAATGAATAGGGGCATTGCTAGGGTGGTATGTAGGGCTTAGGGTTTATGGGCTTTATACAGGCCCTTGAATCCTCGGGGATAGTGGTTAGATTCCTAGACCGCCCTAGGCTAACCTAATTTGGTGGCATATTTTCCTTTTCTCTCTCTCATTTGGTCATTTGTAAGGTTTTTTTTTTGCTCTACTATTTTTGTCAATTATAGAGATAATGGAACTTCTTCTACAATATGCCTGTTTTGTGGCCATGAATGTGATTTCAAACAAGGATATAGTGTGGCTCAGTTGCAAAAAGAAATGCTTCATGAATAGTCTATTATGTTTTGATTTGGAATATATGGCAGAAGAGGGAGTTGAGTTGAGTAAGCCAAAGAGTATAAACCTGCATGATCTGTCTGTCTTATATTCTAAATCGTAGTCATTTTATTTTGTAATGGAAAACTGGGTATTCTAATTTGTTGGGTATGCACTTGAGTATGCATATTTTTTTATTGGGTATCTAGGTTTCAAAAAAGGACAAAGCAAATCGGTTATTTAAAGATTTGGGGTTGTTTGCTATATGTGGAAGGGCATACAGATTTATGTGACTGGAAGTTAAATGCAAATTGGGTATGCATGATTTCTATTTTGTATTGATTAGAATTGTATGTTTGAATGCATGTTGAGAATTCATACCAATTTGTGTGAATGAACGATGCATTCGACCTCTATATTTTGTATTGCATGTGTAAATAGTATTCAGATGTGCATGTCTAAAGGTTATAACATTAATTTGGTATGCATAATTTTGTTTGTGGGATAAAATATTTTATGGGTTGTGTCATTCTCTACTTCTAAGCATGTGCTTAATTCTGGGTCTAATTGTTTGAGTTTAAATCAAACAAAATCATGGGACTGTTTTCTAAACTTTTGCATTGTTGATTTGGAATGAGTTTTTAAAACTTTGGGTTTGCATGCTTTATATGTGGAACAATTTTGTGAGTTATCCTAGGATTTTGAGACTGCAATTTTTTGTTATCTCATAGTTATGGCAAACACCCATACGAGTCTGCATTCTTGTTTGTGTTTTGCTATAGTTATTTATCTTGAAGATAGTTATAAAAAGCACCCATATGGGCTGTGTGTTAAGGTTGTGCACGCATTCATTCGTTTTATTGTCCAATTATCTTTCAGATAAAGATTGTGGGCAGGTATCACGCTTGGAGTTTAATGCTTTGAGTTTGAATGTGTGTGTGTGTGTGTGTGTGTGTGTGTGTGTGATATATTACGATTACCCATAACATGTTTGTGTGTTTAATAAGTGTTGTAGGCTTATGAGGGCATATTTCGATACAGGTAGCAACTATTGTTATCTTCTTTTGAAGGTTGATTTTTCCCAATGTTGGCTAGGTAAAAATTTGGAATATATATAGTAGTTGTTTATTATCTATTTGGTTGTAAAGGATTAGCAAGGTTATTTTCCCTTTAGTGTTGAGTATTTTAAAGACATTTAGTTTGATGTTTGTTCTCTCTTTAGGAAATAGATTACTTAATAATAGTTAGTGCTTATTCAGTAGTATGTGTTGATTCTTAATACATGGTGAACTCAGTGTGTAACTGAATTTTATTTTGGTTAATGACAAACAAATATAAGAAAAGGTAGAAATATGAAAGAAATTTGATTGATAATGCGTAATGTTGTGAGTAAAGATCCTATAATTCGCATTTAGAAAACAGGACACTTTGTTTGAACCTATTAGAAGAATTAGTGAGTATGATAAATTGGTGAGCGGTAAAATACCATATTCTATGATTGATTTTAGTTTATTATTAATTACAACTAAAATTCGATAAAGATGAATTATTTTAGAATTATTATAAAAATGGTGGTATTATATTTTGTTGAATTAATTTGTTTATTTCATTGATAAATGATATGATTTGGTATAGGTCAAAACTTCGATTTATTATTTGTATACTTATTATGGCTTAGTAAATGGGCAAGTTGTATCATGTCAGTTCTCTCGAACTGACCGTTGATATGATCTCTCCTAACTGATGTATAGGTAAATGGGAGAAGCTATGAAGTGATTATTAGACTGATTAAATATTTTTTGTTGATTATGACCTTGCGGTTACATGTATACAAGATCTGTTTCATAGGATCTGTTTGTCTCTAAATGATTCATGAAAAAAAAAAAAAAAAAATCCTAATGAAAAGAGGGAATAAGTAACCGGATGTAGAATGTAGAATTATGAATTTTGTCATGGAAAGTTATTTGGTGACTCTGAGATCTGTATAATAAAGAAATGTATGGGCTATTTGTCCATATGTATGCATATAGGTGACATTGTATGCGTTCATTTAATGCCTATATTTATATATTTTTTGGTGATCTAGTAATTTAATGACGTGGTCAAAAGACCCTTTGATGAATTTACGTCATTACTTATTTGTTAATTTTCTTGATTCAAACAGTCTTTGTCTTCTGATTAAACAATAGTCAAACAAGTCATTGAACGTGTTTTTGATTATCTGGGACATAATATCTAGATCATAATATGCTTATAAAGTAAATGTATATTGATTATATGGTAACGATAGTATCTATATTCATATTAAAAAGAATTATTCGGAAATTAATTAGTTAGTGACCACATTTCATATTTTTTATATGTGAAAAATGAGGGTGTTCTAGTTTTTGTATAAACGATTTTGTTTACAACCCAATTGTCCTCTGTAGTTATTTGTTCCTAAAATTTAGGAAAATTTTGAATATAATTTGTAAATGCGTTCTCAGAATAATGAAGATATAATAGCAATGTTCTGTGAAGGTCACCCATACCTTCCTTTGGTACCAGGCTAGGTTATAGGAAGTGCCGTATGATGTATTGCGAGGTGAGAGGCGCTCCCAAATTAGACTGTCCCCAGTGATATGAGTGGTAGGTTTAGAATACGTTCGTAGCTTTTTGAATATTTTAAGGGACTTTTTTATCTTGAGATCTCCATCGAACCTAACCAACATTGATCATGTATGCCCCAATGTTGAGATCTTTAGATGTGTCGACTGAGAGGTTCGAACAAACGCAGCAGTATGATATAACATCCACATATTGTGATCATTCGAAGGCTTTCATCCTATCCATCCAATGTTCACATTGATATATTCAGCATGGAGTAAAATCCGGATCCGAATAAAGGCATTTGAAAAGACAACTGCGGCCGCCATATTAACGGTTTTTTCCACTAGTATTGGAAACCACGAAAACCAGCACTATGGCTTGCATGCAAAAGAGCAAGTCGCGGCTTATTACATCAAACTACATTTATTTGTAGAGTCAAGTATGCTTTGGATTTATTAGAGAAAACCATCACTTATCAGTAGTTGACCCTGTTTTTGGTGAATTATTCTTTGTAGTCGTGGAGCTTGAAAAATACGTCAAAATTTATATTAGAGCTCTCCCTAAGAATAGTTAGTCATCACTCATTTGCATAATTCTATCTTTTTTGCACTATCATGCATATTGCTGCCAAATCATGTATGACTGGAGATTTATTTTGACCATGGCCTTTATATTTCAGATGTATTGTTTCATAGTCATACTGGAATATCCATATCCTACCTTCATCTACATGCCTGCATGCTTTCACTTACTGGTTCACTAGTTTAACACCCTTAATATATTTGGTGTTGATGCGTACTATCCCTGAAACAGGAGGATCGACAGGCATTTGGACATTTCCTTGGTAGAATGTGAGTCGTTTTTATGTACTTTTGTCTTTTATTATATATTTTTATGATATTGTAAATTGTCCAAAAATTTTAACAAAATATTGTATGTCTCAATATTATTGTCAAGAAGAAGAGTTTTATGTAGTTGTCCTAAATAATTTACTACTGTAAGTATTGTTTCCCATCTAGTGTGAAAGTCAATTTAAGCTAAATAAGTGTTATTTTGTGCAAAAATTTTTACAAATGGTCATTGAGCGGTATTTCTCAATTCATCAATCACTCGTGTATAGGCAATAGAAGTTATTTCAAATTTTTGTGTTGTAATGTCAAAAATCATTGTTAAGTATTGTGATTCAAAATATTTTTGTTGATTAAGTCAAACAGAGTCAAAATTAATTCTTTATAAAAGTCCAAAAAATAAAATGAAAAAAAAAATTTAAAAATAACTGCGAACACATTTTCAAAAGGTGGTACTATAAGTCGTTCGAATTGAGAGATTATGGGCTAAGATGGGTTGTCAATCCATTTTGAGCATTTCCCAATTGAGTTAGTTCAAAATGAAATTTCTCAATGAGAATAGAGGAAAATAGATATTGGATTGGTCACATGATGAGCCCTTGGATATTGTTAGACCTAATGATATTGGTGTACTCATTCCTAAACATCTGTTTAAAAATGAGAGATTTGTGCATTTTTGGGAGCACGTGATTAACAAACACAACATTGATTCAGCCCCATTTTAATATTATAGGCTTGTACAAATTAAATAAAGATAACACAAAATATTCAAAGGAATTCCCTTATATCTATAGTGGAATAATTTAAAGTAGGAGGTCATGATGAAACAATATTATAAACATATGACTGCACCTCTAAGCGATTATCCTTTAAGAATTTGTTATTATTTTTATATTATCCTCTTTTACATAATGGATTGCTATCTATTCTTGACAAAGTTTACTTTATCGATAGTTTTACTATTCAGAATTGTTTCTTTCTTAGTGACCAACTGGATACATTTCGAGGGATGCTTCCAGTGGCGTAGTGGAAGTTTCATATGTTGTTCGAGATTGAGTGGAAATGATGGATTAGCAGTGGCATACAAAAAAAAAAAAAAAACTAAGAACATTGATTCTTAAAGGGGTAATTGAAAACAGATTTCCAATAGATGTTCTCTTTTGTAGCATTGTGAGAACTGAGTTATTCCTATGTAATCTCCCAAAGGAAGATGATGAGAATGATATACTAACTGCGGCATCATGACAGTGTGGTTATTAGTAAGCACTGGAAAATTATCTATCGGTTTTGGTGGTACATTCTACCAAAACCATCACTGGGGGTTATTGGTTAACCACTTAGAAAACCATCTATAGGTGTGGTATTTCCTAAAAACAATCCAGAACTATGAGCAAGCTTCAAAGAAGCACGCTGTAGTACAGAAAATTCCCCATGTTCCGACACTAAGGGGGGGAACGGTAGGAGTACTTAGTTAAGTACTCAATTTCATATTTGCAATATGTGCATAATGACGGTTGTTATATTTTCATATTTAAACGATTTGTTAAAAAAACTGTGTATTTTTAGGTGAGTTGTCATAAAATTTGGAACAAATTGCCTTATGTTTTAAATGTGTCCTGGAAGGAAATGAAATAATGAAGAATATAATTTCCTTTGATTAGTTTGGTGAATGGCATACCATAAACTGCAGAACTATGTAATGACAATGAATATAAAATTCTTAGTTGGGCTTAAAATTGGGCATGGTCAAAATGAAATGATTACTCATAAATCCTTTATTTCCTTATGAATAATAAGTTAGTTCTTATGGTAGATGATACTATCATCTCGAAAATAAGAACGCGTTAGTAAAATAACCTATCTTTGATCTTGTGTAACTTATAACTTCAACCAGTTGACCTTACAAGATGAGTAATACTAGTTTAACTCCAAATAAGAATTAATTAATAAGTTTTGGGAAAACACAATCGAATGACTTAGGAAGTCTTAATCAACTTCATGACTATGACTTAAGTCAACCGACGTAGCTGAACCCATAAAATTTTTGCAAGACGACCTATGGTTACAAATTCGTAGTAAACCTTAAAAATATGTAGAGTGGAGGTGATCTCACGTCAACATAAAAGTAACGTGACATAGTACCAAACTAGGGGTTGTAGAAGAGAGAAAGAGGACGTAAATGGGGAGTAGTCCATTAGTGGTCTGTCTCCCGACTCTGTAAGAACCCAGAGTAGTTGTGGTTCTTTTTCTTTACGAGGAAGGTTCATATTATAAAGAAACACTTACTCTTTCTTAACATGTTCCCCTTTTAAACAAACAGATCCAGATCATGTGTCAAGCTAATGTTTGTGAGGAAGGGACCTATATCTCGAGGATTGTGCAGGTCTCGAGAGATTACGATGTTTATGCATAGTGGGACACTTTGGCCGAAGTAAGTACTGAAATAGTTGATGCATTGTTTGTTCACTGTATCCCTATAATATATCTGTCACTACTAGAATACGAGATTGACTTTCGTGGGGTAGAACATTTAAGTTGAGGAAGGAAAATAGTTATTAAACCTTGAAAATAAAACCTGGCATACTACATATTATATGATTACTCACAAAGAGTGGCTTGAAGGGAGGACAAGGAAAGATAACCCCTTCTCATCTACAACAAGGGTTTAGTACACATAATAGTTATCAGGTGGATCAAACCTACTAATAATAGTTTAAAATTCTTAAACTAGTTTGTTCTAAGTTGCATATGTTCATACTTGGGATTGAACATGAAGGTTTTGTTTTTAAACTTATGGTCTGTGGGAAAAATTCGGTAGTACAAAGAGAAAAAATTTGATATAGTAACAACAAGTCATTACATATCTAACATTGATTTGTATATATAAGGACTCCAGGTTAAATTAACAATGTATCTACCACATCTGTGAGGCATTTGTTATAACGTTGGACATGAGGATTTTGTCATATAGTTTATAGATCCCTTACATATGCATTTATCATTAGTTGGAACATAACATAATATCCCCTACTGGAATGTTTTGTTTTTAAATTAAACTCTCACACCATTTGCCTTATATATATTGTATTGGGAATCATCGATAGCTCCTAATTGATTAAAGAAGATATATATTATAAAATATATATAATTGTTGTAACCCTTCCTTATAAAATTATATAATATAATTCATAATTAAATTAATTAATATTTATTTTTTGTTTTAACTCCAAACATACACGTCATTTTATCAAGATGTTTTTGTGTTTTTTTATAATTAAAGCATTCTCAGGGAAACCCGAATGGATATGAAGTACATAGGATGAATCGAAAAAGTTGTACCTTCATTATGAAGACAAGTAGTGTATGTGAAAGAAATTAAGGCAGAATTGTTGGTTTCTGGTGTTGTATAAGTAAATTTATAAATTAAAGCGCCAAAGGAAATGTTGGACACGAGAAGTCATTACATTAGCTATTCCACTAGAGGCTGAATTATTTTTTTTAAACATGATTTTGTATTTCTCCTAAGGTTATCATACAATATATCTCAATTCTTTAGTACAAACATACGATACTTCCCAAGTATTTGTCAATTTGCTAACGTCTTCTTTGACACTAGATTAGTGTACCTTATCGAAATAAAATATTATGTTGGAGAATATTAAGATTATACAATTTTCCAGTATATTCCGAGTTAAGGTATTATGTTTGGTAAACGAATAAAAATGTGGCGAAGTTTGATATTATAAGTTCTTAACAAAAAATATATAAAAATTACAAGTGTAAATATGTGTAACTCTACTTACCCCAAGGTCTTTAATCGGGTTTTAAAAATCACTCCAGATAAAAGTAGTGCCTCACTTTCCTGTGACACCTTTTGATGCTTATGCCATACTGTTTGATTACATATAGACATATTATGTTTTGGATTTAGTATGAATGTTAGACATTGATCATGGCTTATGTGCTCTTGATTTGATTTTGATGCATGCGATTATTCCGAGACACCTTATATGTGGATGATCGATATATTCCTGAATAGATGTTTTTAAATGGATGTTGTTCGGACATGTGATTTTGGATATTTATGAGTAGATCAGAAAATGAATATTTCTGAGGCTGCTTATAGTTGTGATTAAAAAAACAAATGATGTAGTGTTTCCTTCGATGTTGTTGTTGATTCATTTATATTAGGTGGTTTTAGGAGTCTTCATTGGATATCATGTTGGGATGTTATGATATGGCATGCAGGACAAAGGATGTTATTTACATTTTTGTAGGTTAAAAAATATAAAAAAACATCGGGGGATCGGGGAGGAGAACAATTAATGGCATTATAGGTGAATTCGACAAGGTCACCATGGCAAACTCACTTCATTGTTGTTGCGTGTGGTCTTTTTTAGGGATCCCAATGGGGGGATACCTTTTACCTGTGACATGGGTATCACGTATTGGATTGATGTGGTGAATGGGTTATTTATTGTTGTATGTATTTCGTAGCAATGTGTTCCCTTACTTTAATTGAGTAATTTGAGAGGCTAATGTGAGAATCATATGATTAAAATTTAATAGTAAACTTGGGGTATGGGGAACGTAATTATAAGCGTTGTTGTGTTTGCATTTAATTGTGAGTGATGTGTAAGTTGTGGATGGTAAGGGAGCTGTGTAGTCAGATTTGGGTCCGACTACTCCCCCTCCAAGGAAATTCAATTTTCCCTGGGGGTTGTTTGGAGGGGCTGGGCCAAGTAAACCTGTCCCTGTCTCTAAATTTAATCTACCAACCATACTTGTTGGATGGGGAGATGTGATTTGTGACTTTTTATAATGAATTTGATTAGATGTTATGTGTTGGATTGCACTTCACTTTTTATTTTAATTTAATGTGTTGGCCTTGCGTGTGGGCTTTTAGCGTGTGCAAGGTAAATTGTCATATTTCACCACTTCTTTATTGTGCTTGGGAGGATGGAGTTGTCTTTTGTGTTTGAACCAGGGGAGGATGTGTGATGTGGCATCCTACCATGACCACATCATCCTCTTCTCTCCCTCTTCTATTTATAAAATCTTGCCTTGTGTTTGGGTTGCTGAATCATGTTTGCAACGTCCTTGGGTGCGGCATTTTTTTGTGTGGAGGCTTTGTTCTTGGAGGAAAGTTGGACAAGCCTTGCATGTTGCAATTTTTGTTTGGGCTTTTGTGTTTTGGACACTGAAGCTTGCATTTAGACACCAAAGTAACCATGGCGGGAGGAATTTAACTCTCGTTATAAGTGCCATTTTCTATTCTGTGGTGGATAGTTGTGGTTTGTTTCTTTGTTGGTGGTTGGGTGACTGCTAAGCCTGGTGTAGGACAAGGCTATGGGGAATCCATGTGGAGGCATAAGGAATGTCATTGGCATAAGGAATTTGTAGCGGGAGTTTGGTTTGGGATCCACCATGGAAAGAAAATAGCTGCATTTCTTACTTTTGGGGGGGCGCACTTAAGGAAATTGTGGGCGGGTTGGGGGATAGGGATTTTGGGGGGGGGCAAAAGATGGTGTGTGATGATTATTTGATGGTTTGTTTTGTGGAGGCCCAATCCCAATGGGAGCGCATAAGTAGCTTTCCCCATCAGACCTTGCTCCTTTGGCTTGCATGAAAAGCCTGAGTTCTATTTTGAATGATTGTAATGTAGTTTTGAACGGATGGTTTGTGAGTGAATTGTGTTTTTTTAAAGAATCGGTATGTGAAAGAGGATGTGTTGTGGAAAACCAGTTGTTCATGGTTGAATTTACCCCTTTGAATGGTATTTTGGTGGTGGCTAAGGGCATGTTACAGGAAGGATTCTCCTTTGATTGGAGTCTGGTTGGGTGGAGAGAAATTTCTTTCCCCATCTTTTGTTTGTGATCAACTGGAGAAAGGAGAAAATGTGCATTGTTACTTTTCTGGAGCAAATAAAATAAGTTGAAGTCTTGTGAAAAAAACCCATTATTGTAATCC